>JAQGBA010000465.1:0-33843 GCA_034698125.1 Prionchulus punctatus | reverse complement strand
ATCCCTCCCTGACTCTAGGTAAGAGTTCGAGGAATAGTGTAAAATACCAGCCACCTAGATACAGGCTGTGGGAGTCCGTAGGACCAAAATTTTTTTCGACATCAAGCCAGATGATATATAACAAAAAAATCACAAACAAAACAATAACTAAATCATTTAACAACAAAACTTCACAATATTTTTCTTCTTTTTTATCTTTCTGGAAATTTGGAAAACTTTACGGCATCGGTCAATCGGTATCCAAGTTTTGGGTTTCCCGTTCGCCAAACTTCCGTTTCGGAATGTTCCCACCTTCAAAGATCTCCCCACTGTCTTCCAATATGTAAAACACACGAGCGCAAGACGAGCTGTGTAAGATTGTAGAATACTCGGATTCATATAACCAAGAGCATCGTAGGTTCGTAATATCTGCCAGTGGAGATGAAGTGTGGATTATGCTACAAGCCGAGTCTTCTTTCGTGAATACACCGTTCTTGATCTCGTCCTTCGCCGAATTTAATTTTCTATTTTGAGTGGATCGTTTAGTATTTAGGCAAAAAAAATACTGTATAGTTGGCCAGACCATACAGGAGGTATAGCAAACGGCAGAGCAAAAAAGAAACCGACCGACCCGCGCGACTGCACGGTTTACACACCCAATTATTGTACTATAAATAATTTTTTGTGTAACTTTTTGTGCATGAGTGGTTCCATAGATAAAGCTTCTAAAAAGTGTTCGCTAAATTTGCAATCAAAGGCCCAAAACGATACACTACCAGGAAAAAAGATTCTTCAAATTGCTGCAGTTTCAGTGAGAAAACAGTAGGAGTAGATGTATTATAGAATGCTAAGGTAGCTTTCCTCGTAAGTGTGAAAATCCTAAAACAACTTTTTTGGCGCCAGTTTCATTAAAAATGTCATTTTTGTTAAACACCTCAAAAAATTTTTATAAAACTTGAAAAAAACGTTTCGAAAATTGTTTCGTGACAGGCCGTTCCATCTTTCAAAACAGCGGTTGATAGGTTAGGATCTAATTTTGTAACTGAATCTGTTAACACATTGACGACAATGCTCGTTTTTTGTTTTACGGCGCGTGGGACAAACCTGTTTTTTATTGTATACTAGTGTGAGTCACTGGTGATTCACATTGTCCCACACGGCCAAAAATATGTGAGTCACCAGTGACTCACATTGTCGTCAATGTGTTAAACAAAGGTGGTGCGAAATTAGTCACATTTTGCGCTGAATACGGAAGTTTTTCATCTTCTAATTGAAACCAATTTTATAATGCGTGCTGTTTTACGTTCTGTGCCGATTTTTCAAACGTTTCACGCATTTTTTAAGTGCACAAAATCAAACCAGGTACATTACATTAACGGTACGCGACAAAAAAATAAAACAAGAACAACGGCTACAATTAAGAACAGGAAATTCATCGAACGAATTAAAGTAAAAAAGAGAAGAAAAATACGCCATTTTCAACCTCCTCCAACATTGTTAAATGTTCAGAAATCAGAAGAAAAACAAACCGAAAACATCAAAAAATATATAATTAATAATAATAATAAGCCATTAAAACGAGTAAAGAATCCCCTTTTTAGCATTCGTTTTCTTCCAAAGACGTCGAATTCGGCAACGGGGCGTCACACGAACCAGCAGAATTAACGGCGGAAAGCGACGACGACGATTCATCGTCGCCGCCCGTAGAATTAATAAAATTGTCAATTTGTTGCAATAATTCTCCGTCACGTTTCGAACTATCGACGCTGGGTGCCGATTGGACGCCGCCGACTAACTGATGCTGCTGCTGTTGTTTAACGACGCCGACACCAACTCCACCGACGTTACGATTCGAATTTCGAACGTAAACCGTCGACATGCCGCCCATATTTTGCTGCGCGCCCGTAGGAACGGGCGTATTGGAAAACGGCGACGGTACACCACCGACGTTACCCGAAGCGGAAATTAAATTAATTAAAGCAGCCGCCGTTAATGTCGCACCGCCCGGACCGGATTTTTGCTGAGAATTCGGCGGACCGATAGTCGGATTGAAAACTTTACCGCCGACAGATGCCGCCGACGGATTTTGCACGTTGGCCGCCGTACTCCAATTATTATACGGTTGACCGATTAAATTCGACGATTTCTGTTGAACCGACGCGTAATTGCCGCCGCCGGCCGTCGGATTCTGACCGTATTTTGTTCCACCGAAGTTTTGTTGCCCGAACGATTGAATCAACGGCGGCGGCGCGACCGCCGTTTGCGCGAACGGAAAAACGTTCGTCGTTTGTTGATGCGGAAGCGGCGGCGGCGGTTGTTGAGACGTCCTCCCCATGACTGCCGACTGAGGCGCCGCGTTGATCGGCGGAGGCGGCTGACTGAACAAAGATGCGCCGGCGTCTTGCATTAAAAACGCACCGGCGGCGTTTGACGTATTTTTCGCATTGAACATCGAATTTTGATGATTCACGTTCGGCGCCCGAACCGGTTGAACGCCTACGGCGTAGGCGTACGGGTCGCCGGCGCCAAACGCCGATTGGGCGTTCGTTCGATACGGATTGCCAAACGACGATGGATCAATTTGTTGTTGTTGCGCGATGACCATCGGATTTTGCCCGTTGATTTGTTGATACAAATACGGGCGCACGGTCGCTGCAAACGGATCGACGACATTCTGTTGAGATTGCGTTTGTTTGCCGTTTAGTTGATGATGCGACGGATAAGATGGAAACAGGATGCTGTTGGGCGAACCGTACATCGCCGCCGTCGGACTAGACATCGGCGGAACGTAAACGCCGCCGCCAACCAACGAATCTTCGATTTTCGAATACGACGCTTGACGAGCGAACGTTTCGACGACGCGCATCTGTTGCGGACGTACTTTCGCTACGTTCGGACCTTCCGATTTACTGCTCGACACGGATGCGATCGACTGAACGACGTTGACCGTCGTCATGCCGCTCCCGTCGTTGCACGTTTTCATTCCGTCGCCGTCGAACGACGACTGATCAGATTGTAAAACCGCTTGCGACATAGAAAACGCTGCGCCGGCTATAGCAGCGTTTTGAGCCTCGTTACTTCCCGAGTAGAAAACGTCCTCAATCGACGAAGTTTGACCACCGGCCACTTGAGCGGACGACGAGTCGTCCATCATCATCATGTCGTCGTCCCATACTTTTTTCACGGAAGCAATTTTTTCGCTCAATTGATCAGTTGACGGACTGGTCAATGGATGTGACTGCGATTGTTGTTGTTGCTGCTGGTTATCAAGATTATTTTTATTAACGTTGTTCGACGACGACGTTTGTTTCGCCGCATTATAATTCGATACCAAATCTGCATCGAAAGTGAAATCAATTTTGACGTGAGCGTCGTCGGGCGCCTTAAAAATGGGCAAAACTTGAAGCGCGAAGTTAAATTAGATACGTTTAATGACAAATATCGCATACATTATTGAATCCTTCAGCGACGAATTCGACTGACTTTATCGACGAATTTTCTCCATGTTTCGATGGCTAAAGAAAGAAACGACGTAAATAAAGGAAACAATTTCTAAATATGATTCCAAAACATACCCTTACAACGCATTTCGATGGCTGCTCATTAACAGCACCGCTGAACGGAACGGGGTCCGGCGTACCCCAAATTTCTACTCCGGTTTTAGACGACGAAATTTGGTCGTCGCGCGACGACGTAACGCCGTTACGAATTTCGACCGGTTTGTGAATCAACTCGTTGTTAGTAATCGTCGGCGGCGAACCAGTAAGGGACGACTGTTGGCTGGGTTTACGATCCCAGGAACTGATCACTGAATCAGTTTCGACGCCTGATGAAAGAAAAAAAATGATCTAACACAAAAAATAAAACTCGGAAAACAAGGTTTCATTTTGATCATAGATCAGATTTCGTGGGTGATGAAAAATTGTGTCAACATGGATCTTCTGCATTTCAAACATCATTTCAGAAAGTGAAGAATAAAAATTAACTAAACCAAAATCATCAAATGGTATTACCATTCGATGATTGAACCGTTGTCAACTGTTGACCGAATCCGGAGCTCTCAGTCACTTTTTGTGCGTTAGAAGTAGTCGGATGCGGTTGTTTTTTGGAAGAAACTGCAACAACACCAACACCGTCTTTGTCTTGTTTAGTACCAAAACTACCGCCTCTCGGCTGCAACTTATTTGAACGTTTAGGACTTTGAGACTTTCGATCCTGAAATAAAAAGAACCAATTTTTAACTAATACAGTCGCACCAAGTTGAATAGCAATTTCCTACCGAATCATCTTGCTGATGTAAATCTTTTCGATTACGACGTTCCTTTTTCGATAAAACTTCTTGAAAACCTTCTTGACTATCAGCAACCGATACAATATCAGGTTGATCATCGATTACAACAACGCCTGGAAAAAAACGTTTGGTGAAACAGTTTTCGACTCCTTTAATGCCGCTTCAGCGTCGATTATCTAACCTGCTATATTATTTAAATTGACCGTCGCCAGTGCATCGGATTTAGAGGCAGGCTTCTCTTCTTTTTTCGCCGTTTTCTTTGCTGTCTGATTGTTGTTTTGATTCGGGGACTGATAGTGCATGTCTGAAATGCCTTTGTCGACCCCGAACGGCGATTGATGGCTGGCGGCAGTCACGTTTTTTGGACCGTTCCGATTTTTATTATTATCGTACGAATTGTAATTCTCGTTGTACGCCGTCGTCTGCGCGGCGCAATCGTTTTGCACGTCCGTTTTCGTTTCGTATGTCGTTATTGACGTAGAACCGTTATTATTACGTCTGTTAGTACCGCTGTTTGGACCCCAAACTAATTGGCTCGAATTCGACGCCGCAGGGACTTGCTGGCCCGATGCGGTACGAGCGCCGCCGTCGTTATTACGACGTTGGGCACTAAAACTCTTCGGGGCGCTAACGGTTTGACGTTTTTTCTCCGATCTGTAATAAAGCAAACACATTTCAAGTTTGAAAAAATGCGAATATAAGCACAAATTACACTTACGAATCTTCCTTTCCTTTTTCCAGTTTACGTCGACGTCTCTCGCCCACGTCGCTACTTTCAGAAGCAGTTTCCCATTCGTCGTTGCCTTCAGACTGATTATCGCGTTGGCCCGTCGGCGACTTGGCCGAAGACGCCGAATGCGATCCAACAACGGCGTTCGACGATTGATGATTGTAAGACGAATTGTTCCTCAACGACGGTTGACGTTCGTGACCATAACCGCCGCCGCCGTAATAACTGTCGTAATGCCTGCTGTTATTTCCGCGATTGCTGAACCTCGGCGGAACGCCGCCGCCTCGGCGAGAGCCTCGACCGCGTGACGCAGTAGACGACTTTTGTTCAAAACTTGTCGAATTGGGGAATTCCGACGCGAATCCGGCGTCCTTTAGTTGATCGGGATCGAATTCGTCAATGTCTTTTGTGTGTTGCGAATATTTGCTTCCATCCGCGTCCGACGAGCCGTGTTTCTCGTAGTTAGAGCCGTAGTATCGTTTACCGTACGAGTTTTGCATCGAAGAAGACGTCGTCGCTCTTCCGCGGCTCCTCGATTGACTGTAATAACCTTTGTTCGAATAATAATCGCCGTCGGAACGGTGGTGGCTGCTGCGTTTATTTTGAGACAAGGGGCGCTGTCTATCGGAACGATTTTGCGATTCGACAGGATAGTCTGCGTCGCCTTTCGCGTTCGAATTTTCTTGAAACGACGACGAAACTTTTTTCGTTTCAAAGCCTTCTTCTTTGTTTTCGTGAACGCCGGTGGCGGGGTTGTTATTCAATTTCGAATCCGGCGTTAAACTTCGACTTGAAGTGTCCGTTTGACGTTCGTCGGCGAAGTTTTCATCGTTGGCGCCCCGTTTTCTCGTATGTGGGTTTTTCGAGTGCTCGCTATTTTCGCGATAATAGGCAGAAGACGACTGATCGTCCCATTCGCCGCTCTCTGCTCGCCGAGTTTCGCTACCAGTTTCTCGCCGTCTGTCTCGAAGAGCGGTGTTAAAACTGAAAACGTAAAATTTACTTCAAAGTGGTAAACTTTTTTTAAATCCAAAATCGACATAGAACAGTTACCTATGACCACTGACTCCGCCATGAGCGCGTCTCGACGAAACGAATTCGCGTCTCGCTCTACCTCTGGACATCCCCCGTCCACGACTGTTAGCTCGGCCGGACGAACTCCAATTGGAGCCGTCGTGATAATTATGCGTTCCTGAGTGATCTTTTTTCGAGTCACTTCTGTGTTTCGTGATTCCGCCGTCGTCGCCACCGCCTTTGCGATTATTAAAATTAGCGTCCTCGGTATATTCGTCGCCGACCAACGACGGCTCTTTTTGTTTTTCCAATTGCTCTTTACGTTTCTCCCATATGTTTTGCTGAGGTTCTTCCAGATGCTTCTGTTTCGAACTCGTTTTGTCAACTGACGATGCCGCTTCGACGGAGGAAGGCGACGTCGACGGTTGAGTATCCTTCTTCGATTGGTGTTGTCGCTGTTGAGTTTCCTTATGCGCGTCTTCTTTGCTTTCTTTCGTCGGCAGCGAAGTGTCCTTCGGTTTTTCCGAAACGCCGACAGTACGTTTTACGATTTTCAACGGTTTCGCCAACGTTTCGAATTTATGCTCTAAAAACAAGTGATAAAGATGGTTAAGATGGTTACCATTTAAAGATATGAATGAGCAATCATAAGCATTGTTCAGCGTTAAAATTCGGGTCCAAAAAGAGTAAGCCCTGTGCTGTTTAATAAACCGGCGTTACTGTGATTCAACGAAGGCTCAACACACTGGCTCGTTCATTAACTCTTCCGTCCAAAAAATATTCCAACGGCGTCGTGGTTAATAAAACGAACTCGAATGAGACGAAACGACCTAGGTTTCGACACTCTCTGCCAGAGGTTCAGGGACTTTCCACACAGCGAAAGAATGAGTTTCAATAAAATTGAACTCGTAAGTGGCTGCGACGACTGGTCTTCTTTGAACCCGACAAAATTGATTTCATCATTACAAGCGACAAAATCGAGAGCAATTTTCGCATAAATTCAAAAATTATTATTTGCACTCACCATCTTCTTCCTCTTCGACGGGAAGGATCGCCGGTTCTTTTACGGTTTTTTGAATATCTTCCGCGGGCCATTTTTGAACGGCTCCGCCGGTCGAGCGTGTAGAAAGGGACGGCTTGTCCGTTTTCTGACTGGTTCTATCCGAATGAGAACTAAGAGATTCTTTACTATCGGGACGTTTCAGTGGTTTAACAACTATCTGTTGTTCTTCGACGAAATCGCGATCGAAATTCGGCTGCACGTCCTTTTCAGTCGTGCGCAACGGCTCTTGACGAGTTTCACTTTTGCTAGGCATTTCTTTATACCTAGAAGTTTGACGATGCGTGATGATAATAGTTTCAACAAATAAGAAAAAAAAACAACAAATTACCGTCTAGGATTATTATTTTCGTACGAAGAAAATCTATTGTAATAATCACTCGAACGAGAATTCGCTCGATGATCGGGAGGATAGTCGTCAACGTATTGCGATCGATTATAATCATAACCTAAAGTAAAAATAAAACAATTTTGAAATGCTTCGGCGAATACAGCGAAAAAATTCATTCAAATCATAAGCCAATGAAATTAGTTCATCGTACCAGTGTTTGGCGTCCCTCTATAAGGACGATTTCTATCGTGCTGTTGGCCTCTTTCATTTCCATAAGGAGACTGTTTTGAAGGAACTGGAGGCGGAGGCGGCGGCGGCGGAGGATACGATCGACCATCAGGCTTTCGTCCGAATCGCGGCGGAATGGGATGGCGTCGAGAACCCTGTATTTAAAATGAATTAACGATGAATCCAAACGAATAGTGTCATTGGACACTGTACTTTCGATCCGCTTTCGCGACTACTCGGACGATCGGGTTCAGATTCCGAATCTTGAGCACCACCGGCGTAATACGCGTCTTCGTTCAACGCAGATTCAGACGCACCGCCGCTCGAAACAGATACCTAAATACGAAAAGAATTTTAAACCATTTTAAATTGTTCACGAACAAAATAATGACGTTAAGTTGTACCTGTTGAGCCAGTAGACGCTTTTGACGCGAACGTTCGATCGCAGCGTCGCGTGCGTGCTGCTGTTTACGCGCACGGATCATTTCCTCCTGTTCTTCGGCTTCCAAATCGCACGGGTCGCGTACGGCGTACGAAACTGGAGCAGGAAACTAGAAACGTAAAGAGTAGTTACAAAGCGAGATTTAAAAACAAAAATTTGCGTTCCAACTGAAATAATGAACGATCAGATTTTATGGGTGATGAAAAATTCAGTCAACACGAGTCATCTGACAAAATTTCAAACATCATTTCGTCGCGCCAAACGTTTATTTATAACTTAAACGAACAAATAAATTATTTTCACGTACCATCGGCGGTGGCGGGGGCATTTGTCTATGATCATAATTCATGTATCCGTAATTTGGATGCGGCGGCGGTGGCGGCATAAAACGACCGTCCCTCGAAACATTGGGCGGCATCATCGGTGGTCCGTACATCGGTGGAAATCCACCACGGCCACCGTCCATCTGTCGCATGGGCGGCGGCGGAGGGCCGTGCGACCATTGTTCATCGTACTCGTAATCACCACGGCCGTAGCGATCGTCCGAATCCGACCAGGCGTGCTCGTCAGCAGGCGGTCCTTTCATTCTAAAATTGCAAAAAGGTTAAAAGTCATTCACGAAATCATTTAGACTGAGTTCAGCTGAGAAAAAACGCATTTATTGAACTTTTTTTTCTTACCTATGCTCATGGCGATGATAGCGTCCATCACCTCGATCGCGATCGGAAATCTCATTATCACTCCAAACGCCTCTATCACTGAAATGAAAAATTGTACTGAATTCAATGTCTACAAACTCATAGTTTGCCCCGCAAACTGTAAGATCTTATATTCCGATCAGATTTGGTGGGTGATGAAAAATTGTGTCAACACGACGTTTATGTCACTATTTCGAACATCATATCTGTTACGATTCAAGATTTTCGACACAAGGATGAAAGAACAAACAAAATTACTCGTAGTCTGTCGCATGCAACGGTGGTGCATCTCGTGGATAAGCGTTCGGCCAGTGATCGCCGCCGCTCATACGGCTCGACGGAGGCGGGGGCATGTCCCGATCGTATGACGAATTTAATCCAGACGACGGATGCGGCAACATTTGTTGACCGCGTTGCGGAGGCGGATAGTTAGACGGCGGCGGCGGACCGGTACCGCGACCTCCGCCGTAACCGTCGTCGCCTCGACTGTCTTTCATCGATGACTGAACTCGATTCGACGACGGACCACCGTACGAGCCGCTGTTGTTCTTTTCGGCGCCGTAACCACCGTAATTCGTCGGACCGTATCGAGCACCAGCGGCTGAAGGAGGATGCGGCGGCGGCGGGTACATGCCGTACGGTGGGTAAGCGAACGAGAAAGGAGCTCCGTGTTGTCGATGATTCGGCGGCGGCGGCGGCATTGAATATGGATAGGCGCCCGGGTGCGGCGGCGGCGGTTGAGGCGCCGACGACGGACGTTGAGAAATTTGTTGATGATGCGTTGTTGGTAGTAACGAAATCGAACCGTGATGCGGCGCCGGCGACTCCGACGATGAACTTGAGTCTTGGCCGTTTTGTCCAAAAGTTGAGATTACGTCTACAGCTGAAACTGATGCTTTTACGCCGCCCGATTTCCAACTTCCACTTTCTGAAACAGATTAGGCTACGTAAAGTAATCTAAACGCATAGTATAGTTGCGGTCGATTGAAGACTACAGTTGACATAGTCGCAACACAAATCACAGTCGCAAATCAGCTAGTCCCTGGACTACCTAATGACAAACTAAATAGCCGTACACAACTTCATCTGCATGCGAAACAGTTTTTGACGCGGCAAACGTACTTTGAGGACGCAAACTGGGTCCAGAACCTTCTATCGAATCGTCGTGGGCTAATTTTGGAAACTCTTGCGCCGAACTCGATGAAAAGAAACCAGCGGCCGCCGACGGAATATTTACGTTCGACGACGACGCGACAGCGTTCGTTACACTCGTTGCACTGTTGCCACCGATGCGCGTGCTCCACGTCTGTCGACTCGACGACGTCGTTGTTGAACCACTGGCTGCGCTGCTGCTGCTGGTCGGCGTTGATAAAACAGCTGCTGGTCGAAGCGACACAGCAGCATCCGATTGAATTACCTGAAAAAAAAACATGTGAATAAAAAGAAAATATGCCTTGATAAGTAATTTCGCGACTCAAAAAAGCAATCCCGCAGTGATTACAGAGTAGTTGTCAATTGTCAACCAAATGGAAAGAATTTGAAAGCAAAATAAAATTAAGGAAAAGAAAAAGTTTCTTGCTTTTGAACTTTGCGGCAAAGGATCGCTGCTGTTCGACGGAACATCCGACGCCTGCTGTTGCGTATTGCCCCATCCCGAAACACCGGACGGAACTAAATGTACAGTTGGATCTTGACCTGCGCTCTCGGATTTTAAACTGGGAAGATTTGCTGGAGGAGGCATACGACGCGCAACCGCCGAAGCCTTGCCCAAAGACTGAAGTCCATGCTTAGCCGGGGCTATAAATAAACAACGTTCAAAAAAACAAAAAATGCGTAGTCTCTACGTCGAAACAACGTCAGAAACGTTTATTTACCCGACGACTTTTGGGAAACGAGAGATTTTCCGCTGTACACGTTATTTATGTTCACAGATTGATATTTTTTTCCACTGACGGTTGATTTTTCTCCATGTTTTCCAGAAAGACCCGACGCGGACATAATGTTTTCGCTAGCTCGCCGAAGGAGAGCATTGAGATTTATCCGAGAAACAGCGGACTTTGTCCTTTATGCGCTTCTTTTAAAATTTAACACCTAAAGTTATGAAAACAGTTGAAAAATGTCCAAAAAACGGTAACAAAAAGCGTAGAATTTTAAACAACATAATAAAAACATGAATTTAAAAAAAGATTTCAATAATGTTCCCGTTTTTCCAGTTTTTTTAAAAAAAACTTCAACTTTGGAAAATCATTTTCAACGACGCTTAATTTTAACATTTCGATTTTGATCTGTTCTTAAGCGGGGAACAACGCAAAATACACGTTTGAGAAAATCACAATATGTGAGGAAATGAAAGTAGTTTAAAAATACGTCGTTAAGTTAAAATGGCAAATTCTGATAAAAGCAAAAACTGGTTAATTGTATATTATAAGACTTTGGAAGCAAATTGAAAAACAATAACATGTCGACAAAATTCAATTATGAATCAAAAAATGATTACTTACGTTTACAACGAAACAAATAACAAGCGATCAAAAATGTCTGGTTTTTTTTCTTCGAAAAATATCGAGCCGAAACTTTTCCGGTCGCTAATTTCGAAACGATTGACAAAATTTACACAAAATAAAAACGTATGAAATTCGTTTTCACACGTTTAAAGAAAATTCATGTAAACGAATAAATAGCTATGGAAACAAAATGGCAGGGTTTTTTTTCTGTCCGAAATTTATATAAATATAAAACGAAAACAAAATTTGCCGTGTGCGATTTCGAAAACAAAAGTCAAATCGAGTTTGCGACCGTCGAAAATTTCCTGAATCGCTTTTCTATGTGTTGACCTTGTCCTTCGAAAATCACAATGGCGACGTCGCCGTCGAATCGTTATAGGCGCAAACGGATTTTACGTTTTGTTTCGACACGCCAAAAACAAACTTGCCGACTTAAACCGCGTATTTGAATTGCACAATTATGGTTCCGTACGTCTAACGCCTCGTGTTTCAAAAAACTGCCGTGAAAATGAACTAAACTAGCTTTTTATCGGTGATTTAAAGGTAGCATCGTCTATTACTCCAATTTGTCGGAAAAGACACGCAAAATCCTAAACTAAAAGTCAAACTTTTACGCAATTGCTGAAAGACAACCTTTTTTCTGATTTCTTGAAATTTTATCTTTTTTACGTTAGTCGTGATTTCATTTGTTGCGAAAATTTGCAGTAATTTTGCTTTCAATTTTGGTTGAAACTCTGAAAGGGTCTACGAATACAACACTTACACTTTCTATCACGTGCATTGTCTCTTTGAAATTTCCTTGTATTAGTCGGTCGTACTGAATAGTTACAGTCGAAACGACCAAGTCAAACTAAAAGATCCGAAAAACGATCCGGCGCCAGCGAAATATCAAAGCAAGCAAGCAAAAGGTCGAAACAAGTCAGCGTTGCTAGCAAAAGATTGGGTTCAAAAAGTGCCGTCAGCAAAACGAAGAGTCGACGGAATGTTTGCAGCAAACAATCGACATATAAAGATTTCAGTAAGACAACCACACATTCTTCTAAATTGTCAACCAAATCCAAAACGCCCACTGGTCGCACATCTACAAGAAGACGTAAAAAGGCCGGTGTAAAATAGTTACAGCAAGCAGTTATTTATCATTCACCTCGTGCTTTTTGGATTACTTTTCGTCATCGCTTGTATACTTGGGGCTGTTATTATTTACGATCTATCTTACGATAATTAGACGCCGGAATCAAAGTAGCCATGAAAATGTGTGATGTGATTTTTTAAATTGGTTTCATTTTAACAATTTTATTTACTCGTTTGGTTGCTATCTTATCGTAATGTTGCTTTTTCGTGCAAATGCAATTTTTTCCGTTCTTTTATTTGTATTGAAAAAAATGACTAAATGTGTTACTTCGAAATACAAACATGAAAATTTAAAAAAAAAAAGATGTAATTGCTTTTTTGTCGATTCTGTAATAACTAATTGTCCATTTTAAATTCTAAAAACCAGGCCAGGCTTCCCACTTTACAGTACCAGCAACTTCAGTTGACTAACCGATGCTTAAAGGCGTATTTTGATTGTTAACCCTCCTCCTACTTTTAAATTGAAATATAACCGTATTTGTAATAGTTTTTCCTTTGCAATTTCTATTAGTCTTTTCGGTTTTCTTTATAAAAAGTAAACTATAATGAAAATTGGCTCGTTTTAAATAAAGGCTTGAAATCACTTTTTTTTCTTACAGTCTATAACTTTTCAACAAAGCAAGTCAACTTGTAACAACTAAAACTTCACGTCGAAAACAAATGAACGAAATTCCCGACTTTACAAGTAAAAAAAAGTTATCTGCTTGTGCAAACGTTTCTTGTTGGTTTTCAATAGTTCTCCTTATGGTTCAGCTTAGTTTACTACAATACACTTTTCTGGCTCGTAGCTGCGATAATTTTTGTGACTTCATCAGTTTTCCTGGCGATTTTGATCATTTTGCAATTACGTAATAAGCATGGATTTGTTTTTTTCTGTGTTTTGGAATGAGAAATCTCATGAAACTCTTTTTTTAGGTAGCGTGTATACGCGTCGAAGAAATCCTGAACTTTTGGAACTTCTGTCAGCGAAACATTCTTCGAACATTAACGATTTAGCAAAATTAACGAAAACAACAAATATGCTGATACATGTTGATAATTTCGTACAAGTATTTTTGTCCTCGTACATCGGTACGTTGCAAAATAACGATAAAGAAGTGGGTCATGGTCATACGATACATATCCCGACGTGTCTTATCCGAACATAAAATGCGGCAAGCGTAATCACGTACGACTGCATAAATCTAGTTCGATATTATTGCACATGAATAAAATTTACGATTACTATTCTGAACAATGTACTTGGCGACAGGGCCCTTAAAAAAAGAAATTCCTAAATATTTCGAAATCATTGAAGAGAAGGTTTTATTTTATGCTAAAGAACGGTTATTTTCTCAAATATACGCGAGACTGAATTGTTTAGATTGGAATTGTTGTTTGGTTGGGAAAGAAGCAAGAAGATAATAACGAAAAATTCACACCTTATTTACCGTTGGGAACGTTCGTTTCGGAAAAATACGGCGATTACGTTGTACAAAACGTCTACAGTATCCTCGACACTAATTATACTGTACATTTTTATTACATCACGAAAACACATCAGCACGATTGGCGTCATCAAGTAAGTTTGTAAAATAATTATTTTGTGTTTCTCGATGTTGACAAAAGTGCAAGAATTCTTTGTTTTTTTACAGCTAGTTTTGTTTCATGTTCACGGTTACCCGATAAATATCGTTCCGAAAGATGCGATTGTATTAAGCGACATCGTAGCCGTCGTTCAACTTTCAACATCACGAACAACAAATCATACAGAATCGTTTAAACGGTGTATTAATTCATTATACGGCTGGCGTTCATCGTTCGGCGGCGTTTTGCGCAATGTATATCGGTCGACAAATGTGGTTGGATAAGATGAAAATAAACATCGTTGGATCTTACAATATGTTCGATAATATCGTTTTGGTGCTTTCATATCGTTCGGATGGTCGGACAACCAAGTGCAAACCGTTTATCGTATCATTGAAAATTTGGCAAAACGAACGGATGGTAAAAAAAAACCGTTAAAGGTAATTTTAACTGATATTTTTCGTTGCTACTGTTTGTTTTCTTCGCTACTTTTCGATTAGAATGAAGTTTTTTTCAGTAAAAACTCATCGAATCATTTCTCGCGAACAACATTTATACGACAAGCATCAAGAAAGATTTCGAAGATTGTCGCAAAAATCAGCGAGAAAAACGCTATACGATTCAGTGACGGTGAAAGGCAGAGTTCACAAATCAAAAAGGTATCCGATTCGACAGTAAGAAAAACGTCAATCGCAAAAAAGTTAACCGAATCTCCTTCAATCGAAGTCTCTATTCACGGTCGTTCTTCGAAAATCGAAAAGACTTCAAAACGTCGAGCTTCCAGTGTTGGTCATTCGATAAAAAAAAAACCAAAAATAGCTCTAACCTACGTAACGAAAACTTAAAATCGTGCGCGTTGTATTAAAATATTCTCGCAATTTTTAAACGAATGCCCGTTCTATTTATGTTTTTTGGATAAAATCTAAACACATGTGGTTAATAAATGCAAAGAACAAAATCAACATTGAACACAAATAGCCATCACAATCAATCGGAAATGAGTCAATCACCCCTTTTTATATTTCACATTCATAGATACAATTACCGAAATAATATTGTCTTCAGCAACTTTGACATTAGGCAAATGACTCAGCTGTTTATGGACAACGCAAATTTAACCGAACCGAACATAAGCGAAATTAGCCAAAAATCTTGAATGTATCTGAGTAGATCAAATGTTCATTTTTGTACCTTAGTGTGAAATTAATTTCCAAGTTTAACATAATTTTGTTGATTGCATTGGCAAAATTAAATTATCAAATTTTCAAAATTACAAAAATCCAACCTGCGCAAATCTATTATAGTTGGGAGATAAAACTTGCATTAGCTAATTTATTGTTTGCTAAGAAATTTCATGGCAAAAATAAAATCGAATGTGATAATTATGTGATTTTTGCCACCTTTTTGAATCCACTTTTAACTGCCAAACATACAAAAGCAGCACTTGAAAACACATTTATTGATCACGTCACTCAATTTAACTACATATCGGAGTAATATTGACAATGAGCATAATTTTTTCATTGCACAGTGATTATTCAAACGTTTCCTTGGCTACAACTATCAACAAACACCATTGAACGTTTCTCGATTCGGGCTTAGATATTGGACGTTTCCGAGCGGAAATATAAGTATTTTAAAGGGAAGAAAATATTCGTTGCCATGAGTAATCGGCCATACGACGAATCTGTGGACGCCATCGATGGTGAGGAAATCGTAACGCCTCGCTCGCCCGACGAAGCCGAAGACGTCGCCCATCATAAAACGCCGATCACCGGCGACCATCGTCTACACGACGAAGATTTGCAAGACGAAATAGAACGAGAACATACGCAATCGCCTCACGATCTGGAAGGTAAACAGCGAGAAAATTATAATTTTATGAAACAACTAATTAATCTTCCTCTTTATAGGTGATCATCACGAACCTCGTGAACCGTCTTTGCGCGATTCGCACGGTAACGCTTTTCGTATCGATAATTAACTTTTTGCACCATTTTTGTGTTTTTCCACCGTAGACGGTCATCAAGACGACACGGACCACCACGAATCGGCTTCAGACGACGAACATAAAGGCATGGAAGATCACGACGTCGCAGAAGACGATTTACCAGTAACGAAACCAAATCCGAGACATTTAGCTAAACGTAGATGCCTGTACAGTATATCACTGTTAACGTCCAAAAAATGAAATCGCATTTTAGCAAGCGGATTGCCTACTGAACTTTCTCAAGACGTCGACGACGAAAACGATTCCGAAGATGAACCAGTTTCGCATCACGCCGCCGCCGAAGGTTTGTACGATCCAGCCGAGTTTCAACATTTGCCCGTCGGAAGCGATATCAAGGAGCTGTTTCAATTCATAACGGCTTATACGGCTCAAGTAGTTGAAACTGATAACGTTCTGAAACCGTTCATATTGGACTACATTCCGTCGGTCGGCGACATCGACGCCTTCATTAAAGTGCCTCGACCGGACGACGTCGAGGATAATCTCGGATTGATCGTGCTGGATGAACCGGCCGCGAAACAATCCGATCCAACTGTTTTGGGTATTGCGCAGACGAAAATCTTGATTTTTAAATTTAAAATTGATGAAAATTTTAGATTTGCAAATGCGAGCCGTTTCGAAAGGCGGCGTTCCGAAAACTACCGTCGTTAAGAAGTTAGCACGCGCCGATAAAAATACGAAAGAAATCGAAAATTGGATGAAAAACATTAGCGAACTGCACAAATCGAAACCTGCGACGAACGTACACTACACAAAGCCGATGCCCGATATCGATACGTTGATGCAAGAATGGCCGACGGAATTCGAAAATATTTTGAAACAAGTCGAATTGCCGACGGCCGACATGGACTTACCGTTGGAACAATACGTGGATTTGATTTGTTCCTTGTTGGATATCCCTGTGCACAAATCGAGGATCCAATCGTTGCACGTTTTGTTCACTTTGTATTCCGAATTCAAGAACAGTCAACATTTTAAAACAATGTCAGACGATAATCAGGCGGATTTTCAAAACTACAACACCAAGCAATCTGAAGCAGATACGCTAGTTTTGTAGCGCCGATTGCGTACTTATTTGTAACAAGCATGTAACGTTTATGTCGCAAATAAAAGTTTACTTCAAAGTTTACAAAGGAAAACAAAAATTACATCTTTCGTTCGGTAAATTTCTTCCGACAAAAAACAAAAAAAAAAGCTCAATTACTTTACACAAAACAACAATAAAACACTTATTAGTGTCGTTCCAAAACGAGGAAACAAAAACAACTATTGCTTTACGAAAATAACTCTTGAATAAAACAGTAGACAAAAAGAAAATTTAGAAACGTAGACGCAACAATAAAAATTTACAACAAATTAAAAATGGCTCCAAGAGCAAAAAAAGTCGACCTTTCTCGAAGAGCTTCAAGAGCTTCTTAGGTGAAATACATTTCTTTGCGAATGTTGTCCGTTACCGTCGTAGCGGCGATCAATTCATCTTCTTTCGGAGTAGAGCTCGATCCACCTTCGCCGCTGAGCGTCGAAGCAGTGTCACTTAAAGCGTCGCCCCTGTAACATTATATCATCGCATTTAATAAACGTCCGTCCGAACAAATCACAGAAAAACTGGTGTTTTTACATGCTAGCTTGCAAATGGGCTCTAGCGCGCGTACAAGCCAAATCAGCGTAATAAACAGGAGCCGGAATGCTGACGGCTCGCGTGCAGCGCGAAAAACAATGACAGAGGTAATAAGTCATCATTTGAACCTGATCTGCGTTGAAACTATTATCGTCGTGCAAAACGTAATAGCGAGTGGGACGACTAGTTCCCTAAAAAAAACGTAAAAAACGTAAGTGATCAGCGGAATCCTTCGTAAAAACTGGTAATTAAAATTATTACTTGAATTCCGGCGTGCGAGCACAAATAGAAAACAAATTCGTCGGGGTGCACGATATAATTATCGACGACACTGCCCGGATAAACGTTTTTAGCCTTGCCGCAACCATCGCCGGGTTGTTCGGGAAACAAACGGGTATGATGACGTTTTTGAACGACAATAAAGGTGATTTTCGGCCGGTATTTAGCATCGATTTTAACGCACGCTTCGCGAACGCCGCGCAATTCTTCGCGCAAAACCTGAAAACAGCAGGAAAAATTTTAAGACAATTTTTTTAGAATCAGGGGTTATTATTTTGTGCATACTTGTTGAAACTGGCCTTCCGAAACTCCGTCACGATAAACGATAATGCGATCGGGTTTCTTCTGAGTAGCTTTGTAAAAAGCCATCAAACGTTCAGTTACTTTATCGGCGACGTAAACCAAATGTTCGTCGCGTTGCTGTTGAACTTTGATAGACGCCGCGTAACGCATTTGCGTCAAATCCATCGAACCGACGACACTTGCAACAGACGGTTTCCGTTTTTCGGTTGGACCGGGATGGGTGACATCGATGCCCAAAACCAACGTAGGTACGTCGAATAAACATTTCGCAGCTCTGAGAAACAAAAATGTTGACTTGTCAACAAAAACAACCAAAACTAGTTCTTAATAAACGTACTGTTCGCGAGATTGCAGTACGCAATTGATACCACCCAATTTCATGTTGATCTTCAACGCGATATTCATCAACGTATCGGGCGAGCTACGATCGACAGTTTTATTGACGACGCATTGCGTCATAATGCCCATTTGAATTTCACCGACACGTTTTACGTCCGCTAAAAGGTAAAATAGCGCTAAGAAACGGAAATACATAGTTTAAAAAGACACTTACGATACAAAGAACCGCCTTTCACTTGCAAGAAAACGATAATCAATTGGCATTCCAAATTTTTCTCTTTCATTTTATCCACAACCGTTCGAAAAGCGATTTCGACACGTTGCGCCGACGTGTTGTTCTCCATGTGGAAAAAAATTTCGTTGCCGCCGGGCATAGTCATGCCGCAAGCACGACAACATTCCATCAGTTGACTAACGAATTGACTAAAAAACAACACTAAAATATACTACTTTGGAAAAGTACTTGGAAAAAAGTTAGAATTGTTACTTGGCAGTGTTCGGCGCTCGCCCGAAAGCAACAGCCGCGATACCCTTAGCGCCCGAAGGCATGTGAAATTTCGAACCCATTGATCTCCAAACGCCGTCGCGCGGGTTTATCTAACCGGTTAAAAAAGAACTCAGGTAAAAAGATAGGGAAAAAAATCGCGGTCACTCTTACCATTTGGTTGTTGCCGTAACCCAAGCTCGGCGGAGGCAATACACGACCGTCGACGCAAACCATTTTCGGATTCATTCGAATGCCGAAATTGCGCAAAAAAGGATCTTCGTTGAAGCGAGCGTGGTGAACCATGTTCTCGATGGACGCTTTACGATCGGCGGGCGCCATGCAAGTTTGTCGAATCATCAACGCAGTTTGATTTTCTGTCAGTTTCTTCATTACTTTTTGGTTTCTAGCCAAGTAACAGTGCTAAAAAACGAACACACTTTACGAAATCGAAAAAACGCTTTGAATGTAATCGTGTACCTCGATCGGCAGATTAATTGCGCGATTTTTCGGTCCAACTTTCAACGTAAACATACGCGGATATTTCAAGGGGCCGTAAGTTTTCTTGAAATATTCGGCTACGTTAGATTGAACGCCTTCCTTGTCGGTGAACGTACAATCAACGGCCGCTTTATCAACGCCGTTCACTCGATATTCGCGATTTTTATTCGCCGTGTTCGGTTTATCGTAGTCAATGCAAACCTTCAAACCTGTAAAATCGTTTACAAGATATTTACTAGAACAGATAACAAAAGCAAATTTTTAGCGTTTAACCTTTGATTTCGCGTTCGAACATTCGGCGTTGATTTTCCGGAAGGGCAGTGTCTTCGCGTAGTTGCGACGGGTTGTATTGCTGACGATGTTCGATCTCGTTCAGAACGTCGCACAAAAATTCGATCACGCCGTAATTGCCGTTACCATTTCCGTTACGCCCACCGCTAGAGAATTTATGGAACGCCGTATGATCGACTAAAAAACAAACCTTCTAATGAGAAACAACGATAACTACTAGAAAAGTAAACAAACATACCGTCCATATTGACCATGGCACGATTTCCTTCGACGACGTGAGCCGAAGTGAACAATCCTTTCCAGATTTCGCGTCCGCCGCCCAAATCGGTTCCTCCAGGCGTACCACCGGTACCGGGAATCATAAAAATCGAACTTCGAAACGGATAAAACAGTTTGGAACATCTGCAAAAAAAGTGCCGTTGATTAACAAACAAACCAACAGAGAACATTATACTTAAAACATACTCTGAGTAAGGACAAGCGCGGAACTGTCTGAGCAGAATGTCGATGACTTGAACCGGGGTGGTAGTGCGATCAGAGAGATTCGGATTGGTCACTTGCGATAAATCGACAACGACCGGACCGGTGCTTTGAATCATGATATCGACTTTCATCGGTCGATCGCATTTCGAAACGATAATGTCGAGTTGATACTTCTTCTGCAACGAAAATCGTAGAAAATTGTTGAAACGTTGCAAAAATGATATAAAAAACTGTTATACATTATCGTTCGCTTTATCGAACGGAACGTTCAATGGGTTCAACGTGAAACAAGTATGAACGCCGTCGTATGCCACTTTATACAACGAATCGGTTCCGGCAAGTCCCAAGTCGTCCTTATTGTCCATCAAACACTTCCAAAATATCGGTCGATTGTCGTCCCTGTAAAAAGGAAAAGCGTCAAAACGAAACAAAAACATTCAAACGTAAGATATTTCGTCATACCTGGTCAATTTCACACGGGGATGACTGATTGTAATCTGATAACGATTGACCGTTAAGGTTTTATTAGCGAAAGCGACCTCGAAATGATTCGCGAACATTCGGTATTTTCGTCCAAGAGAGCCGTAACCGGGTCGCGCCGCCAAACTGATCTGCAAAAGTTAGGTTGCATAAAAAATTGGTTTTTATTAAAAAAAAGTCCGTTTAAGTGTTTACGATTTCCAGGGCGGCGGCCATTTTTTCAGTTTCGGAAATCGGCGACCGGTCCGACGGCGGCGAATCTCTTTGCGGCTTGCCGCTGGACGACGGCGTTGCGACGTCGCCTCCACGTCGCCCAGTTGTTGCTCTGCGGCCGACTTCGCTTCCATGATCGGCGGCCGACAGAGAAGCGGCTGCAAATAAACATAATTATCAATATTTGCGCGTTTATAAACAAAACGCGCAGACTAACTTCAATTTAAGCAAAACTGTTCAAAATACTAAACGCGACTTGCTACGTAAACCTCTCATGAAAATTTCTATTTATGAATAAAATAACTTGACTCAGTTCCTTAGCGCCACGATTGAATTTCACAAAAAATTAATGCAGAAGAAGCGACAGAAGAAGCTTAAGAAGGTGAAATTGCATGCGTTTAATAACATGATTAAGAATTTGCGCACTGTAAATAAAGAAACCCGCTCAGGGTGTGTTTTAAAAATATTAAAAGCGTGACAATTTTGCCAACGAATAAAAAAACGCCATTATTATGAAAATTCAGCTTGCTTACTTCCCGGGGGAGGTGCCGCTTGCGACGGTTCCGCCGTACGAGCTCGCCCACGACCGCGTCCTCTCGGACCACCGCCTCCAGAAACTAAAAATAAAAAATAAAAAAATCGTGACAAAAATGACTTTTTCGAGTTAAAAAACTATTTTTGCGCAATGAAATCGCAATGAAAAAATGCTTTTCGTTGTGAAAACGTTAATTTATTGCTTTATTTACCTCCGCTCATTCTGTTTTAACTTTTTGCTCAATTTATCGCAACGAAAAGGAAGTTTTGCTCAAACCGTCTGGACAACGACTGATAATCAACGGAAAACTAAACGAACACGATTGCGCAGTCCGGCGAACGATTTTCGCAAGCCAAAGACGCCCTGCGCGACCAATCGCGTTTCAGCGTTATTGTTTTTTATGGGTGGGCTTGACATCTGTGCGAAAAACAAATATTTGGTTGTAACCCGAAGAAAACAACGCTCATTTACAAACGGTCGCGTTTCATCATTTTTGACTTTTAAAAATAATTTTCATCGAAAATGTAACTATTTTCTGCTTTTTTGTTTCTAATAAAAGGCGCTTCTCTAGTTATGTCGTCGTTAAACATGGTTTTCAAAACGTAATATTCAAGCATGTTTCTTTTCCCGCCTCCGCGAAATATTTTGCCCGACCTTTTTACTTTATACAATGAGTGGCGAGATACAACTCTCAGCTCATCGGCCCGGTCGATTTTTGTTCAGAAAAATTGTACACTCTACCTTGTAGAAACAATGCACGCAAGACAGAGCACACGTAAATAAAATTGAAGTATCATTTTCTGAAATCAAAGCATGATATTTTTCTGAAACTGTGAGTCATAGAATGTGAACTTCGGTGTTGATTTTATTATACTTTTTAGAAACAACAAGCAGCATCGATAGCGTTAATAAGTCATCAAAGCAATTCTTAAAAAAATTACTGTCACATTTTTTAGAAACACCGAAACCGATTTCAAGCACGCTTTTTTTAATTCAAAGATAAATATTTGGGTTGTGACGAAAACGATCTTTGCGATGTTAAATTCGAGCTTTGAACTGCATGCTGATTGCATAATTTCTTTTCAGTTTTTAGCACGATGCACATGCTAAATTTCTTTTGGTACATGACAAAAAACCGAAAATTCATTCTTTGTGTTTATTCCTAGTCGAAATCCTTTTTCCGAATGATTTTTTATTTGAAGAAGCTTATGTAACGTGATATCGAGAATTTATTACAAAAATGAGAAGCAAAGGGAAAATGATAATGAAAAGTAGCATAGCTATTGCAGACAAAAACATACTATGAAAAACCAAAGGTTAGGAGCTAATTCGCGCAAAAAATTAATTGAACGAGTTGTGAATGAAGCCCTATCAATTACGATTTAATACTTTTTGCCGTTCAAAATAAATTGAAACAACGAAACGACTGTATTCAGTTTTGCTAGATTGCTAATTTATAATGCAAACTTGCAATAATTTAAAATGTACGGTATTGAAATTAAAGAATAAAGACTAATGACATACAAAAAACTGTCACAAAAGCAAAATAAGACGCTTAGCATCATTCGTTAGACATTTGTTCGGTTTCTTTCCACATCGATTTGATCTTCAAACGTGGACGTTTCAAATTGCTGATCAGATTCACCGCTGTAGTAGGTCGACATTTTGAATAGCAACAACAAATAACGAACAGCAAATACAAACCGACTACTCTCCTCAGACTGGAAATCAAACTGATTTTATCCATGTAATGTATGTAAAGTAACTATGTGGAAACTTTAAAATTCTACAACTGAAAAATTTTGTGATCTTGTTAGCAAGAAATTAGGAATTAAATTGCATTTGTAATAAATTTAACTTGATATTTTTTGGGATTTTAAGGGACTCCTTCTTTAATCGTTAATTGTTTTATATAAGAATTTATTTTAAACTCATTCTGCCTCAATTTGTAAAGGGATTTGCTTCTTTTGCTGCTTTGGTTACAGTTACGGTTCGAAGAAAATTTTTAAAGACAATTTCGTTTCTAGAATTGCAGCGGTAGAAAAATACAAATCCAAAAATTGCTCGGAAATAGGTATGTAGTTGTGTGTTAACACAAGAGTACTTTTCGTAAATCTTTTCGTAAATTGATAAAGTTTTATCACTACAACTGCCTATAAACAAATTTAGTCATATATATAATTAACATTGGCTGAAATAATGCCAGTGCATTTAATCTCTCCTGTGCAACAGCTAAATCCTATTTTGTTATAGCAAACTTCTTCCTATCAAAAAATTGATTGGGTTACGAATTTTGCGACTCTGTTCTTATTTTTCTTGTCTCAAGTCTTACTACCTTATGCAATAACACCCACATTTTTGAAATTTTTTAGTTTCATTAAATAGTTCAAATATTCATATAAAAGCTGGTGATATTCATTGAACAGTCAAGTTATTTACAGGCGTCGTTTACATTTATTTTGCGTGTATCCGTCTTAGCATATAAATATCGCTACTGAGGAGGATAAAATAGTTATCATTTTTAATTAGCAATTTCTTTCACAACAAAATAAACAAATTTTTCACTCATAAAATTGATCGGCGCGATCTTGTTGCGTACCTAAAACTATTACCACTTTCTGCATTTGTTTTCTCGAAGACTGTTGCGTCGTCGTCGTCGTCGTTCAGTAAAGGCGAACTTTTCGGTTCCTTACTATCGAGTTCGTATTCGTTAATCTTTTCCTTAATTTTAACGAGCGATTTCTTAGCTTTAGGCGTTAAAGTAGTTTTAACAATTGATTTCTCCATGTTCGGAGTAACATTTCCTTGTTTCTTTTTAAAAAGTGATTTAGCTGGCGGTTCGGAATAATTAATGGGTACGCGACGACGTAAATTTCGTCGTTCAGACATAAAAACACCACCAGTTTGATTTTCGTCATCAGTTTCGATACCTTTTATTATGGATTTTGGCGAAACGGATTTCTTGCCGGTTCCATTTTTGGCGGCAGGTGTTTTGTGCTCGTCGGCAGGTTTAACGGAAATATTTTCGACAAAAGGTGAATGATTTGAAGGTAGCGAAATATCGTTTTTGCTCGTTTCTGTTCTCGACTGCAAATTTAAAACTGACCGACGTTTCAATGCCTTTTCCGGACGATTTGAACCGTCGTCGCTCTTGGATGGAAGTCGTTTTCGTAACGATCGCGTTGTCAATATATCAGTTTCGATCAAAGGTGGACTTTGCGCTCTTTCGATGTCATTTTTAATTGAATTGATTTGTGTATCCGAAACTGTTCCATTTGCAATCTTTTTTGGAGTGAAATCCGTTTGACTGGAAGGCAGCTGACGTATCGGTGATAATTTTGCCGGTTGTAATTTTGCCGGTGATAATTTTGCCGGTGAAAGTTCACCACAACGACCTGTTGCGTTCTTCGAAGGGCTTAATTCTGGAGAAGGAAGTTTCGCTTTTTTAGCAACAACGTAATCTCTATTCTTTTCGGCTTTATTGGTGCTTGCCGAGAAATTGCGCGGTGTCTCTGGATTAGAATGTGCTTCGGTTGCTATATCGACGCACGTTTCCTTCAAGGAGAACACTTTTTCGACCGCAATGTCCCGATTTTGAAACGAATCAAGCATTGGCCCTTGTAATAGTGTAACTGATCTATCGACATGTTCGATTATTTGTTCCGAGTCTTCATGGTTGAATACCATTTCAGAAGAAGATGTGACGGAAACAATTTCATGTATTGAAGTTTCCTCTTCGTTACTCTGAAATAGATATCAATATGAATTATGGAAAAACACAAAAATACAGCGCCTACAATTCGTGGTGCGCTGTCGATTACAAAATTGTAAACGACAACTTCGTTTTCATTGAAATCCGAAGGCCAAACGACGTCGTTTTCGTTCTCATTATCGCTGGCAGCGGCCGGGGCGGACGAAGGAACATTTTTAAGCAATAATTCGTTTACAACAGGCATGTTTTCAGGATCAAAGCCAACCAAAACGGAAGCATCAGTTTTCATTTCGGTGATCGAAGAATTTACTTTAAAATCTTTTTCTCCGGCGATTATCTGAATTGAAACGGACAGAAAACAGTTCAACAATGTTCAACAAAAAAATTGAAATAGTTTTCGTACGTCGAGCCACCGATCGCAATCTTTCGACGATACATATTTTAATCTTAATAAATTCTTTGTTTCATACTCAAACACAGTTGGAAATGAAATATCGTTTGACTCGAACCACTTGGAAAGATTTTGTGGTACAGAAAACTTTTTAATCGTCTGCAAAAAATAAGAACGTTAAAATTTCCATTTCTAAAATAAAACGAATTGAAACCTTTTTCAGCGACTTTCCGCTTTCTTCGCCGAATAAAACTGTCCTTTTGTGATAAAACGCAATGCATTTCAAATAAAGATCGATTTCAAGTTTCAAATCGATCATTTTTTTCATTTCAACATCTATTTTACTAAGGATGAGAAAAAAAAGCTACAATTGTTCGAAAGGGGTAAAAATTAGCAAGACAAACCGAAAGAACTGTTCCAACCAGTTTTTATCGTTTTTATCCATTAGTTCGGAAAAAAGAATTGAATCGAGTAAGTGTTCGATAGAATCTGGAAAAAAATCACTTGAAATTTAGATGCGAAACAAAAAAAACTGTGTGAATACCGTTTAAAAAGAAAAACGACAATTCAACAATTTGTTCCGCATCTTCACTGGCCAGTGAACGAAATCTGCAGGAGAATCGTTTCATAAATCATTTGAAATCAAATATTTACGAATTCAAATAGTTAAATTTACATTTTGTTTTTCGTAGATAATACGTCAAGAAATAGTGAACATAAAACAGCTATTAGATCCAAATGCAGCTTTCTTTGATCACCTTTCTGTAAAAAAGTCGAACTGTACGCGTGTCGAAAAATTACAATCATTGTATAAATTACATCCAATCTCCAATGAACGGAAACCATTATGGACTTTATCGATGATGCAATTTCGGCTAAAGTGGTTTCGTTATCGATACGCGACAATTTCGATGAAACATCGCTGAACCAAACAGAAACACGTTTGGTTGAATAAAAAACAAAGCTAACGTGATTTACTCGACGAATTTCAGCACAACAGCTTTGATTTGGTCACTCGATTGCAACGAAAACGTTAAAGGTCCGACTGGCATGGACATGATTCTGAAACTGTACACGATAAGCATAAAAAGCAAACAAAAAAAACATAACAGGAAAAAATTTTAAAAATGGGAGCTTTTCATTAAAAAGAATTGAGAAAAAGTCAAATTATTTATTTCATTATTTGTTTTATTCTCGTTGTAGAGTTCAATAAAGAAACGTCAACGTAAAAATGAAAACTGCACATAATAATAATATGTCTCGACACTTTTTGTACAGAATTCTAGTGGAAAACTGACTCGAAATAGATGCTAATAATGTACAAACCGCAATATATACATCAACAAATGATTAAGACGAATAAATTTTTTCATGATTGAAAAAAATCTATCAACGAAAAAAAACAAAGAAAAATGAAAAGACAAATGACGACGAATATCATTGTTGTTTTTTTTGATAAATTGAGGTTTCAGTAAACGTAGAGATTTTCGATACCGGCATACGATTTCGCGAACTCTTGGCCCATTGGAGTTAGATCGGAAAATGCGACGTGTTTCTTCAATACGACGTATCCGAAAATAAAATTACAACGAGCTGCGTCCAATAAACGAGAAGCAATTTTTCTTCGACGAAAATCGTGATTCACCCATACTCGATTAACGCCTGAAATTTGTTTCAAAATGTAAAATACAAGCTCAAAATCAGAAACAATATGTAGTTATAAAAATTTTAATGCCAGTAATGTTTTTTTTGCTTTATATTTCTTTTTTTTGCTAACTACGATTCAAAAAAATGATACCTAAAATGGAATACGTTGGCCGATCGTGCACGGTTCCTTCCTTTAAGTATTTGAATGCATATTTTAAATGATCGACGATAATACATCCCGTAATTTTTCGATCCGACGAAATAATATCTCGATTAACAAATAGATAAACTTGTCGACCGCTTTTCCAAAAATCAGCTAAATTGCACGCGCCGAAATCGACGTCCATCGTTGAATTGATTTGTTCGACGATTTGCAACGCCGCACGACAACTATTTGAAATAATTTTGAAAATAAGTCCGTCGGAAAATTCCTGAATCGGCGTCGTTGTGCGCATTAACGATTTCGGCATTAACACGAAGCGAAACATTGTTTTTTCGTGAAACTTTTGATGAGCTACAAAATCCGCTCCGAAAGTCGATTCGTAAACCATTCCGCATAGTTTGCATTGTTCGGTGCCGAATTGTTTCTGTCCGGCGTCGATGATCATCTGATTTTCATCCGAATCTAACCCGCCGCCGTTTGATAATCGCGAACGTTTCACCGGCGGCGACGAAGTCGGCGACGATTGTAACGGTTTTAAAAAAATCGGTGTTTCGTTGGCATTTATATCGTTGTATGTCCGTTTATAGAAATGAAACAAGCTCATTTGCGACATTTTCGAGCTAAAAAACGAATTAGGAGGATAAGAAAATTAACGACTACAAAATTTACACAATTGAACAAAACAACAACCACAAATTCGCGACAAAACTGTTTGCAACCAATCTGTAGGTTTAAAACAAAATTTAAAAGAATACGCGCATGTTAAAAAAGGTTTATAGTAGTTAAAGCGGGAAAATTATAATGCCCAAAATATTTCAAATTTATTACACCTTAGTGACCGCAGACATGCTCAGTTTTGTTGTATCCAGCCCAGTTTTGTGTAACACTCGTATCGCCAAATTGTCTTCCGTGAATTCACGCCATTACTTGTTTTAAATGTCATTGCTAAACTTAAGCGGTTTTGTCTTTCCCGCTATCACCTATTTTTAATGTATCGTTTTTGAGTAGTGCAATCCCTTTGTCTTGGTCCAAGTCCATCATCACCAAGCCTATTTTTAAATCTGGACCTTAAAAAAACATGAATTATCGACCAATTTCCTTAATGTATGTGGCCTGCAAAATAATGGAGCGTATTATTCTCGATTGTATGCTTTTTTTTAAAACAAACTATTATTTGAATGTCAACATGGCTTTTTGCCGAAGCATTCAACGGTAACGCAATTGCTGTATTTTCTATTGTTAGAAATATTGACAGAAAAATTACCACCGACGCTGTTTACATTACATTTCGCCAAAGCATTCGATAAAGTCAGCCATAAAAAACTTATGTACAAATTGTTTGCGTGCAATATTTGTGGTAAATTGTTCAATTGGTTAAAATGCTTTGTTTTTGATCGCAGTGGTATATCCCAAGGAAGTGTCCTTTTTATTTTTTATTTTTATCAATGATATATATTTATGTGCTTCTGGCCTCACCAAAATTTTTGTCTTTCCTGACGATATCAAGGTCTGTAATGGTATCACTAATGTTTACTGTACTGAGTCTTTAGCAAAAATCTTTGGATAACATTTTTGATTGGTCGGTTGTATGGCATTACCAATTTCTGTCGATAAATCGTTTTGTATTACATATGGAAGAACCAAGAATATTATATGCTATCTTATTTATAACATCAAATCAGGTCGATCAATGTAATGATTTGGGTGTAATTATAACGTCGAATTGTAATTTTAACCAATATATTCTGCAATGTATCGGTCGTGCTAAAAGTTGTCTTTTTTGATATTCAAAAGCTTTCAAACGATTGATTACAGCGAGCTACTGAAAGCCTATAAATGTTAAGTTTTGCCAATTTTTGAGTACGCCTCCGTTATTTGGTCACCATTTCTGTGTTCATATGTTGACAAAATTGAATCTGTACAGAAGCTGTTTATGCGTCTTTTGCCTGGTATGGGAAGTCTATCTTATCTTATGTCGAGAGGTTAATGTACTTAATTTGGAACCATTAGAAACCAGACGTATTCGTTGCGATTTAATTTTATGCTATAAAATAATTACCTTTGCTTTAATGATTTTTCATAAAGGCCCCAAAATCTAAAACCAGGAAAAACCACAATGTTTGTTTTTTTGAACTCCTTTCGCGTACTGGCGTGTTAAAGATTTTTTCTTGCCGAATAGTGAAACTTTGGAATTCTTTGTCTAGTGAAGCTGTTATAGCAAAAGTGTTTCTTCGTTACTGTATAATAATCAGAATTTCGTTATTAGCTTTATTTTATAGTTCGAAATTCGTGGTAGGCAGAGAAATACCAGCCATTCGAAATGCCAAATCGCTAGCAATTTTTTAGACGGCAATGGATTAAAACCTAATTGGAATTAATTTAAACTTTACGCTTTGATTTTATGTCTGCCGTTACTTTATCTTAAGATTACTAGCCTGGAAAAAAACGTATTGTGGAATGGAAATCGTCTTGCTGCAAAGTTACAATTGATATCAAGCAGTAGAGGAAATCAAGTCTTGACAAGCATATGATCATCAGAGATCATATCATCAGAGCACTTTATTTGTTTATAGAATTTTCTTGTTGCCATTGCTCAATTACCATGAATTTTTCCATTGATTGTAAGCCATGTAGCATTGCTCAATGGCTTCCAATTTCTTGAAAGTTACTGTTTGTAAATAGTGTAACTTTTCTTAAATTCAAGTTTGTTTCTTGTAAACAACAATGCGAAAGTTGGCTGTGCCAATCAATTTGTAGTGAATTATTATTGCAAATATGAGTGACTGTGAGTGGGAAACTGTTGACGAGTGGACAGCTAGTTCAGAAAGTGAAAAAGAAAGCAATTGTCTCGTTCACAATTCACGCGAAACAGTCGGTTCGGTCAACGATAGACCCCAAATCGCCTGGTAAGAACACTTCTGTTAACTTTCTCATTTTGTAACTAATGCCGTTGTCTTTTCAGGGCGAAGATGATTTCGATCCGCAGGATTATTACAATCTCAAGTTGACAGATGTTAAGCACGCGTCAAAGTTCAAAACGACTGGGAAAACGTATTCCATGCGTTTCAACGAGCGTATCGCCGAAATGAAAGACATCCATCCAAACGTGGTTAACATTTTCAATCACGCATTCAATCTTATAGCGTATTGTTGTGCCATTGATGCCTCGACGGGACATTAATGGTGAAACTATCGTTGGTGCCATCGAAAAAGTCCAACAGTCAAAAGGCAAGTTGGATTTCGACGAGGAAATGAAAGTCCAAGTGTATGTGGTCAAGAATCAAACGGGAGGCAGACCCGGTCGACAAATTACCAATTTGCAAAAGTGACTCGACAGGTAGGCTTTCAATTTTCTTATAATGTTCTAAAGTTACTAAAGTTTGCTTGCTCTAGTCGTAGCAACAGACACGGCAGTTGCATCATTAAAATTGACAACAAAGAATACCTGTGCTTGGCTCGAGCGGTTGTCACAGTCATAGCCAACATCCACAAAGAAGAAAACAAAGCTCACTGGAATACAATCCGGCAAGGCGACAGACATTGGGTTACCACTCAAAGGAGAGAAGCCACCAAGTTGATGACAGATGCTGGTTTGGCTCAGCATCGAGGCCCGTGCGGACTGTCGGAGGTGCAAAAGGTCCAGGATGTTACTACTGCCAATACCAGATTACGCGGTCTAGGTTTACTGTCACTCAAGTGTTATAATGCATAGTAGCGACATTAAATTCTTGTCATCATCAGTTCAGTTCACGGACTGATATACTGTACATATTCGGCAAAGTTGGCTTGTAGTCAAGAGCAATAACTGTTTGGAAAAATTATTTTTACATCGATTCTAGTTTTCTTTCTCTTATCAAGTCGATTTAACGCTTTGAATTATCTGATTTTCAATTCAAAAACAATCGAAATATATCAGCCATCGAACAGTTTATATTTCCTTCGATTATGTTAACACCAATGACCATAATAATGTGTGCAAGTGCACCATTGCTACTGTGGGTATTTTACTATGAAAATCAGAAGGAACAATGAAAAATTTAACACTCGAAGTAATCCCAAATTGTTCGCCTAGCATCATTTTGCGTTTTTAGCATTTGTGTAAGATTCTACGTAGTTACATTTGACGATTGTTTTTTTTGAATTTTTGGTCCTGCACAGATTTTTGATTAGTGTTACAACTTTACGTACTGGAAGCTGACCAGGGCTTCCTGTTCGCTGCGGTGTCGAATACTCAGTACCCCCTCCGAGTACTGAGACATCGAGCCCGGCCTTTCACGAGCGGCAAGTTCATCTGCATCTTGACGCCGGCAATGTATCCACTGGCATAGATAGTTCAGTTTCGCTGATATGTGTGGGAGACGCAGCTGATTTCCATTCAAGCTCGGAGGCTGCGGCCAGGACATGCCCTTCCAGCCCACTTGTGGAGGCGTTCCAACTCCATTTCGTGTTCCTGAATTTCCTCTGAACTAGCCTAAACATAGCACTCCTTCGTTTCCTACAGAGTGTATACTGAGTTAAACTAACCATAGGCGTCGAGCAGTTATGGGATAGGGCTGGAGCGGTAGCGGTCTTCACGAGCATGCTCAAGCCCATTGGAAATAGCCTGGCAGTGTAATCGAACCCAGAATTATATAACTAGGACTGCAAGAGAACAACGCCAGAACCATCAGGCCACCGAACCTCTTTACAATTGTTTTCAGGAAAAAAGAACTTGTCATAGCAAGTTACCATATGCTGTTAGTGAACTGTTCAATAACGGTGGTCTTAGCAAAGTTCTTGCCATTGGAACTGCAGAATGGTCCAAAATGACTGCATACCATTTTGAAGACAGCATTTTTAAACATTGATGGAAGAACAAAGAATTCAATTGCAGCGACGGTTTTATGAACCATGTGAGTGAGAATCTATTCTGTTTTACATTTAACATTGGAAATCTAATGTCGAAGCAGCAATTGGAACACCAATATGTCGGTAACAATTAAGCTCGTCAGAATCTTAAATGTACTAATGCCTTACAAAACATTACAGAAAATCCATTGGAGAGCAAGTTTTGGGTTAAATTTGGATGTTTATGGTGAAAAAATTATGTGATTTCGATACCTAATCAAGGGTTACGCTTGCTGATGTACATCAATCAAAATGAATCATGCGGAAATGGTATCATCAAACATGGTGCTGTGTTTATGTTCGACATTCACGAGCCAAATTTTGCAACCTTGTTTACAAGTGATCAGTACTCTTACCTAACTCCTGGATACAGTGATAAAATTTCAATTACCGCATTTATTCAAATAAACGGCGCTCTCTGTTAACCAGCGCCCTCAAATAAGCAGTGCACCTAGGAAATGGTTGAAACAAATAAGCAGCGCACTCAAATAACAGTGCGCTCATTATTAGAGGATTTTTCTTGAATTTTATTGTACCTAAGATGCATTATTTTGATAAAATCTCCTAACAACTAGATATTTTTAGTAAAATTAATGAACAAACATTGGATTTACATTCAAAAGTGTGCTGATTTAAATGAAACTGCCAAGAAAAACAAATTTTCTAAGGTGAAATAGTAATAATCAGCTAATTTTGATGAAAAAAGCTATTGTAACTATGAATAAAAATGGCTGCTGAAACAATAAACAGCGCCCTCCACTAATCAGCGCCCTCTAATAAGCAGCACACAAAAAGGAAATTGAATTAATAAAAGACGCGCTGTTTATTAGGATAAATATGGTAGTCAAGTGCTTTATCAAAGCAATGTGGAACATTTAGGCCCATGTAAAAGCGACTGATATGTTCATGGCGCCATTCATGTACAATATTAACAAAAAAAATTTTTGTCGCGCTCAGTGCGCCGTAATAAAAGTTTCCTGGAATGCAAGTGCCTTAGTTCAACAGATTTTTCTTTTATGAAACCCGTGCAACATAAATCAGAATGCTGTCCGATAGGATCCACATGTAACTCTGTGTTCCGAGCAGAGCGAACTTCTCTGCCTGAGGAATGTTATCACTGCATACGTGAGCACACCTCCGGCAATATTCTGCCCTGAATGTCACGGTCATCTTTGCTGGGACCCCCCCCTTGTGATGACATGATCTTTGCTCAACCCCCCTAAATCGTAAAAATTCGTATTTTTTTCTATATGAAAATTTTTTTCATGTAATTGTCTTGACAGAAACACACAATTTCTTCATCATGTTGATTCTCATTTCAGCAATAGCATTCCATTTTAGGGTCAGTTTCAAGCAATTCAAATTCTTAAAACACCAAAAGCAGCAGATTTTTTTTATGCGCGATTTTTTTGTTGTTATGTGTGTAATTCACTTAAAAATTTACTTTTATTTTGCTAACGGGTGATGACAAAAATTTCGGCCTGAGTTTGAATTCGCGCCATTCGCGAACGTGTGCTTTGTTTTGAATAAAA
>JAQGBA010000464.1:0-33895 GCA_034698125.1 Prionchulus punctatus | reverse complement strand
TGACCACATGACCAACCGTACATTTTCTGCTCGTGTACTGCCAGCAACAATCCGATTCAGCTGATTTTTGTTGTACAAGTTGTCAACTAATACAGCAGTACCTCTACAAAATTTCAGCTGGCTATGTCTTGCAGTTTTTGAGAAAAACTTCATTAATGTTGGTGCAAAATTTGTGCCCCACCCTGTATTATTGCGACTGTCTAGTTTTTTTTGCTCGGTAGTGTAGTTCTATCTTTCCATTCTAGTAAAAATGCATGTTGAAATTGAATGTCACCTGCTCTTCACGCTTTGTTTTTACAGTACAAAAACAAGCACATATACAAACTTTCAAGCAAAAATAAAATTTTTCGGAGGGAGGTGCTAGTTAGTTTACTCTTGATTTGCGAAAAACGTCTTTGAGTGCCTACGCCTGACACAAGAGGAAACACACTAATAGTTGCTAGAAATCTTTCTCAAAAGAATTTTACCATGCACATTACATATAATTAATTATTGTCAGAATAACAGTTCCATTTCATTCAGATGTTTGATATTCCGCTAAGAAGAAAATTACGAAACATATTCGGAAAACTCTTACATATGAAGGAAAAAAGGTAAAGGATAAGGGCTTGGTTTGAGACAGAATATACCCTTGCATCGACAGAGAGACAGGGGGGTGCAAAGTCCGGACTAAGAGACATCCGATCAGAACGGAAGGTGTGGCCAGCACCAACCTGCAAGGTTTCTATCTATCCTCGCAAGTCTATCGCTTTCTACTGATTTCGCTAACTACATATTTGTAGGTACATCGAAGCGCGCGAGACGCTCAAGGTTCCCACGCTGGTTCGAACCCAGGCCGCTAGGGCTGCAAGCGAGCTACATTCCACTATGCCAGGCCCAGCTTACATTACAAAGAAAACTATTTCCTAAGAACTGAAAGGTTCTTCTTTCACAAGATATCAGTTTCTGTTACCTTTGAAGAAAATATGGATAACCAATCACAATTAGTCTTACGACCTGATGGACAATGGTTTCAAATTCATCCCAAACTACCGGAATATGTTTTCCGTTTGTTTTACGCATCGACAGTTGAAATTTGGACCGTATCTATAATCACCTTATTGTTCGCTTTATTCAGTTTTTGCTTTTACATTAGAGTTTGTTGTATTGTTGTCAAGTTGAGATCCTCGCATTTCACCAATCATTTTTACACCTTGATTTTGTATTTGGCCTTTTCCGATTGTCTAGTGTTGTTCGTTCAAATTGTCGGATGTACGTTCCCGTTGGTGGGATTTTACGAAGTGCCGGTATATTTTGTAATTGTATTAGGATTCATAGGACAAGTAGCTTATTATTCGCTATCGTTTCTAATTGGATCACTCGGTGTTAATAGGTACATTTGCATATGCCATCCTCTGAAATACAAAAAATGGTTCGGCCATCGGCAAGCACACATTTGCGGTTGTTTTTCGCTTTTGCTCGGCTTTTTCTTGCCCATCCCGGACTATTACTGTACGTGCATGAGTTTTAAATCTGGTTTCGCTTGGAAGTTTACTTGTATTTTTAAGTATTTCAATTGTATTTATTTCGCAATATATTTCGATTATTGTGTTACTATATTTTTCACCGCTTTTATTCCGGCAATCAATCTCACTACATTTTGCCATTACCGTTGGCGCAAGGGACAAATAGCTCGTACTTTGAATCAAGATTTACAAATCGAAACTGGCGATCTGAAAATGCTGATACAGTTCATCATCATATCGGCGGTATTTACAACCAACTTGGTGATATTCTGGATCGAAGACTTGCTTAATAACAGCGAAATCGGCGACGTCGCATTAACTTTTGCATCGATCCTGAACAGTTCCATCAATCCGTATTTGTATTCGATATTCAGTTCGGAAATCCGGTCGAAGTTGTTCAAGCAGAAAACTTCTCGTGTCACTACAATCGGCATGAGGGGAACTGAGCATTGACAAATTTAATTTCTTTATTTGTTTTTTTTTTGTAACAGCCACAACTACTGCAAACTTAATTGAATTACTGTAAGAATGATTTGCATGTACAGCGGAAAATATTCGAATCACTCACACTTCTCAAAATGGTCAACAGTCTGTGCTAAACACATGGACCATTTTCTGAAATATAAGCGATTGTGTTTTGTCATGTGGTACGTGCAAATCATTCATACTGTAGTCGGCTTAGATTTGCAATAGTGAATTTTGGTTTCAAGTTTTATCAATTCTTTGCACTATTAAGCACAATTAATGTATTTTATTGGACGCGTTGCCAAATGTGACGATCTATTTTTTGTTTTTTTTAACATTTTAATAGCGCTTTTTAAAACATTTTCTTGATGGATTCTTAAATCAATAATTTGCTTTTCCATTACTTGCTAATTACGCTTGAATAATAGATTGCACTCAAATATCATTTAAAAATGTGCTACTGCATTAAAATGAACTACAAAATAATAGTTAATAATAAAAAAAACCTCAAACAAATTCAGATTCAGATTCAGAAAAATGTACGTTCGTCAGCCCGAGATACATTACGCGACAATCAGACCAACTTGCGAGACTCTTTTCTTGTACAATTTCGAACGGATATCGGAGCTGAATAATGAATACAAATACGGATTCACGGAGCTATTCAAGATAGACATTAATGGCAATATGATATCGAGCAATTCGCTGCTCGAGTTGTTATCGTGTATCCAGAAAATCAACGTGTATATACCGAATACAACCGAAATAATGATGAACTGTGCCAATAAATTGAAATCGTCTTTGTCTATCTTGATTTCCTCATGCAACAAACGAGCCTGTCTATTTTTTCTCCAGCGGTACACGCAAAACGTTATCATGTTTATCAGCGATACGAATGATACGAACATTATTGTAATTACCTTGTCGAACGCAATAGGAAATGAAAAAGTATCGAACGGTAGTAAACGGTTGCAACTGAACAACCACGAAAATCTTGACTTGAAACTGTAGCAAGTATAATAGTAGTCTGGGATTGGCAACAAGCAAGCAATCAGCAGTGATAGACAACCAGAAGCATGTGCATGCTTGATGGTAAACCATTTTCTATACTTCAACGGATGGCATACGGATATATACCGGTTCACCCCTAAGGCTCCGATCAGAGCCGATAGCGAATACAATGCAACCTGCCCTAGAAACCCGACTACAATTACGAAATACACTGGCACATTGTAGAATCCAAGAAGCGGGAAAAAACAGCCAATAATTTGTACCGACAAAAGTAGACAGTCAGAAAACGCCAAATACAACACTAGAGTATAAAAAGAATTAGAAAAATGAGTCGACTTCCATTTAACAATAATAAAACAAACTCTGATATAAAAACAAAAACCTACAACAGCGAACAATATTGTGAAAGTGGAGACAAGCCATTTTTCACCAATGGATACTTCGAACACTGGGAACTTGTATGTCTGCAACTGAGGGTGTATTTGGTACCATTGACTGTCCCATGTGTTGAAATATAGACCAGACGCGTTATCCATTTTTGCAAATAAATAATCGACTGTCTCCGAAAGGTTACGATGCTCCAACTGTTGATTTTGAAGACTCTGCGCCGACTATTACCATTGAAAATGATGAATTCACCTGTCTTTATCAAAATCAACGTAAATGCGAAATTCCAAAAAAAGAATTTCTGCATTTTTTCTATCTTTTCGATTAATTATCAACCTCACGCCACCTCCATATATTTTCGTTTGAAATTCAAATTCAAAGCGTAGGAAGATTAAAAAAATGCAGTTATGATTTTCAAACTGAATATGGATTGTAAAACACCAAGATTTAAACTTACCGTACTTTTTATATCTTTATTTGAGTTAATTTTTAGAAAATATCCCCGCACAATTCCTACAAAATTAAAAGATTTGTTCGCAGAAAATTCATGTAAAACAATGTTGCGCGTATTTGCAGTCGCAAAACAAATTTATAGGCCTTTCCACTTCCAATTCTTGTTGATGAAGCTTTCGTGCTCGTATTTGGCGCACATTCTATAATTCGGCTTGCACTGGTTTTTCATGTACGTGGTATCGCCGCCGGCCAAATAGGCTGACCACCAACCGAATGAGCCGGTGGACATAATCGAATGGTTGCATCGGCTGAGTATGCACAGGTCCAAATTCGGATTCTTCATATGCGGTTTGGGCAGGCTGGCGTTCGGCTGATTCGGCGAGTTGTCCTTGTTCCATTGGTGGTCGTCGCCCATGACGACGAAGTAGAGGCACGGTTCATCGGTGAATTTCTTTTCGAAATGTTTGATCGACTTCTGCAGATATTCTTCGGTTGCGGTCACGTTGCCGTATTCGTATTTGTATTTGTCGTCACCTCGACTCATGTGGACGCCGATCAGCAGACACTCGGCTCTGGTCTTGTTTCGTTTTTTGACTATGTTGTCCAAGAATTTGTTGCATTTCTTGTCTATATAGTCGACGAACGTGAACTCCTTGCGGATGTCGTCCTGTTGATGTTCCCAGTACTTGAAACTGAACCGATGACCGAAGATGTTGTAGTTCTTGTCGCAATCCAATTGCAGAAGATTCTCGTTGAATTTATACGGCCCACTGTCGTTCATCATTTTGAACGACGTGTCGTTCAATCTGGTGATGTTGAAAAATGGCGTGCTCAACTTGAAAGCTTTGTACAGCGGGAACTCTTTCTCTTGTACGAACGGTACCTTATCGTTGATTTTAGCGAGCGCGAAGAACGAAGCGTACATGAACATTAAATTGCCGGTCTTACCGATCGTAATCATAGTCATGAAGTTGCATTTTCGTTCGGCGAATTTGTTAAAGTAGGTCTTCAGGAAACCCTTCCTGGACAATTTGGAACCGGGTATCGACAGTTCACCGTCTTTCTTCTCTACGGTCTGGTTGGCGGTCGAACCGTCATCTTTTTCCTTGTGCGACAGTTCGTAGTAGATGAACAGATTAAAGGCGACGAATAGTATGACGGAAGCTGTCATAATTTCTTTTGAAAAACAAAAATCTGTCTTGCCATATTTTAAACTGAATATTATAACATATTTATTACTTACTCAATGACATGACTATTTTTCAGCTGATAACAAGAAATGGCCCTCAATTTTATTTTTTTCTGCAACAAATCGCTACTTTTCAGAAAGATCACAGCTTCAGAACCTTCGCTGACATTTGAATAATGAAAAGTTTTTAATTAAATAATACATTTTAAAGTTAACAATTGGAGAAATTAAATAAACTTTTGTAAAATTAAAGGTCAAAAATAAATCATGTACGGCACGATGAAAAATATTTTCAATTTCAAACACGATACATTGTATACCAAACGTCAAGATTTCAATTTTTTGCTGACTTATCGACTGATTTTGTAGCACTTCGTTCGCTGCTTCTGGATTTTACTTTTTTTGAAAACTTTTCTGATATTCTTCGCGTTTTTCGTTTCCTTTTCTGATTTATGCATGGTGTTCTCCAAATGAGATGAAAACTGGGCTCCCATGAGTTGTTAGAACACCACAGCCAGACTGGTTCTGTAGCCCGTGCCTATCCAGGATTACAGAACACTGTTGGATTCAGGGTTCAGTACATTGGGGGTTCAGTGTGGAAAACTGCAGCACGCTGCCCTCAAGTACTAAGCGGGGAATCAAAGTGGGCATCGAGTTATAGACTCCGAAGTGTATCAGCCAGCTTCCGGAACGTATTATTGAAGGCTGCTCAGCTAGGTATATGGATATAGGTCCAGGTAGCCGGTGAAGGCCAAAAGTTAAAAAAAAACATGAACAGCTGGACAAAACCCTTCCTCGCAACTTTTTAAGTGAGATTTCTTTATATCCAGTCATCATTAAGGTAAAACAAATTGGGTCAACATGAAAATAATATTTGACAATATAAAATAAAGACACGATACCGGCTCATATTGTCTGATTAATGCGAAAGATGTACTCCACTAAAATAGAAAACATATGATCAAGTAATCTGTCCCATTTGTAATATATTGTCTTTGCGATTCAAATAAACAATGTTCAAAGTGTCAGAACAAACTGCGAAAACACAGTTCTGATATTGCCAACAGAATGAATCGTCGACTATAATGTCAATTTCTCGATTGAACAATGACTGAAACCTTTTCTCCTTATAGTTGTGGAAGTACAATTCATTTTTAAAGGCAAAAAGTGGGCGATGAATTTTCGACGGATCAATTGGGATAGCTTGCAATAAAATTGCATGCATGTTCTTAATCGAGAATTCATATATCACTGATTCGGTGTGAATATATATTTGATCATCGGTAAATCTTTCGATCCGAACTAATGCTATAAATTTTTGAAGATCCTTTTTAATACAAAGTTTCTTCCATCCGCCATAATTGTCAGTGCTATTCTCAGTTGTGATCCACATATGCCCATCTCTGTGTTCGCCACTGGCGCACAATATTCTTCCATCACGCAAACAGCAAATCAATCGCGGCGCTTCAATATCCCTTTTGTTGCTTATTGTCGGCAGGTCTAGAGTATGAAGCCAATCTAAGTCTCTTATTAAATATATCTCAATTGTACCAAATGTCTTTTTTGCGTCTATTTCTCTCGTAACCAATATCGTCTTTCGTCTTTCGTCATAAGAAAAAGATGGTGGATGAACGAGATCATTTTTTCTTGGAAAGGACGGCCAATGTGTTGTACATCCTATCCAATCGAACTCACGTAGCCTGTCAAATTTATGGATGCCTCTATCATCAAAAACCAACGCGCCATCCGGTGTAACACAAATTGCCTGCACGTTAATAAGATCAAAAATTGGTTTGTCAATTCTCCACTTTAACGTAAGACATTGAGAGGCAACTGTGACTGCACATGAACTTAGTGATGATTGAACCGAGAGTAATTGGGATGCGCAGTCAGTTTTTGATTTCACAATCGGTTCCTCATTTGCTTCTCGGTACTTTCTGGGCGGTTCGAGGTTGAGTGAAGACGAACAAGCCTTATTCATGAGTGGTGTGCCGTCGAACATTTTTGTGATAGCCTCGTTAACATATTCCTGCATTACGAGTTGCGTCTGAAAGGGTGTTTCTTCGGGGATACATTTCAAAACTTCGATATCGGGTAAGCCATTTTTCGAATCATGGAACAAAATCAGTTTCGAAATTGTCTTTAAACTTTTTTCGAGTTCGTTAACGTTCGAAACATCGATGGGTGTCGATGTCGCATCGGAAAGTTGTCCGAATACGTTCGTTACACTTGTTATAAACTTGGAGCATTCTCGTCCATAAAAGTACCTCTGTTTTAAGTTTGCTTCGAGTTTCAAGCAAAATTCGTGTATCCGCTGTTCCAAGTTATCATCGGCATCCATTTTAAATGGTTGCAACGTTTTCACGCAATCCTTCACAATGTCGAACTCGTTCCAACTGTTGCAAGAATGATTTCTGTGTCTTGTCATTGCACATGCTCTAAAAATAAAATTACTCGTGCTTGCTGTCCTTATAAGTTTATTATGTTTTCCACTTACCCGCAGATGGACGCCTGGCAAGTTCTACACCAAAAGTACTTTGCAACTAAATCTTCGTCTGAACACCCGTCGCACAATAATTTCATTCCAAATTGAGTTTGCAAAGCGTTCGGGTCGTCCTGGGATGTCAACTGCGTAATTTCTCTGTCCAACGGGCAGCAAATGGTATTCTGTTTTCTGACGTGTTGAAGGCATCGAAGACAAAATGAGTGCTTACATGATAACGTTTTTAAGATGGCAAAGTGTTCCATGCATATCACGCACTCTAAACTCATTTTTTCAGTCAAAACGAATTTAACCAAACTGTGAAACAGATTTAAAAAACTTTGGTTGACAAATTGCGTCCATGGTAACTGTCCATGGAAACACGTAAAACACTTGCATTTTCTAACTTAATTCATTTTATCCAAACTTATAACCAGACGATATAGGCAAACTGAAATTCTTCGCAGTTTGGAAAATCCATCAATCACCAAGCAATCAGTAATTAGGGTCATGAATAAATATTGATATTCGACTTGTCTCCTTGGTTGAAGTATTCATCAATTACGTCCAAACGAATCTTCTCAAAAAAAGAACAGTTTCTGTAATTTTTGATTTTGGTTCCGGTTCAAATTAGTAGCTACTGTGACAATTAAAACGCATACTATCCAAATCGTAATGCTTCAAAATGAAACGTTTTTTAGTTGCTCTTTCTTAAGGAAAACGTGAACGTTCAAAGTTATGTATCACAACATGACACAGAAAGAATTAACTAACGAAGTTACAATAAGATATGAAAATAGAAACATTAACATGCAACGAAAATTTTCACACAATTTTTAGCGATTTGATAATTGAAAATTCTGCATCATCTTCTAGATGGCTGCGACAACTTCATTTGGTTTCGAGTAGTTACCATTGAAACATCAGCGTTGCTTACATTATTTTTATTACACGACAAAACTTTTTTAAAGGAATTACGGAAATCATTGTTGAATATGAGATATATGAGAAATCGTGGAATTATCACTATTGTGCTGAATATAGATGTATACGGAAGTAGAAACATTTTCTGCTGCGGACTTGCCGGCAGAAGAAAAATATTTTGGTAAATCGGAATTGCGAAGTACGTGCAACAGTAGACTGTAGCATCAATGCAACTAATGACCATCAGTTGTAATCCCAACTGTCTACTGAGGTGTTGCAAATTGCCAGCACTTTTACGCAACTTGCGCTTCATTGTAACTGCTGCAATCAGATATATTATCAAAGTCAGCACCGCAACGCATAAATTCTTATTGAATTTGAATCTATTGTAACTGTCGCTGCGAGTGCTGAGAGGATTGCAAGTTGGTAATACCGTAAACATAAATGTGCTAGTGTAGAATATATACTTGGCTAGTACTTCTAAAATGCCAACTACCCATGGAAGTACCATGAACAATAGGATTAATTTGACTTTCTCGATCAACATGTACTTTATCGGCAACACAACTGCAACCATTCTATCAACCGCAACGGCTAGCACTAAATATTGGTCGACAGTTCCGAATACTTCGAACGGAAATACAATAAAACTGCAAGTCAAGACGCTCACAGGGCTTTGATTTGCATTCACCATTTTCGGTAGCCCTTGTACGCTTAGCAACATTAAGCTGACTGTAGTGGATACAAGAACCATATGGATAATTATTTTGTAGTGATTGCTCTTGAAAAGTGGCCTTCCTGCGAAAAATGTGACTAGCACTAGAGACCCAAACATGATGTTCAATGTAGGCACCAAGACCCATGAAACCAGTGACGAAACGAAAACTTTATTTGCACCGGATTCAAATGAAATCGTTGAGTTATTCATTGTTAAAACTGAATTCCAACAATGACGCAAGAACGTAAGCAACGAACTGTAGTTTAGAAAAATAACGCAGTCAAGGAAAATTTTAATACAAAAGAATATATGCTAAGAATTGATGCTAAACAAGGAAAATTTTAATCCAAAAGAATAGATGCTAATTATTTTTAACGCCTACAGACAATTCATTTCAATAAGATCGTAATAAATATGATGAAGCAAAATATTTATCTGTGAATTAATTTCAGATAAACTCTCTTGCAAAACGAATAAACATAAATCAAATTAATTTAAAAATCATCGGGATACACTTGGATTATGAGACGTAAAAATATAAAAAGAAAATAAAATATACTTTTGCTTATAAATTCTAGAAAACATTTTCGAAGAAAGTGTCTGAAAAAGTAAAGGAGTAAGAGTATAGATGTAAGCAATACTATATTTAATTTGATGATCGTTTCCATAAATAAGCTAATTAGAAACAAAGCTAACGTCTCATTGTCGTGACTTGGAGGGAATGAGTGCTATAAAATTGTTATATTTCGCATAGGCGAACACAAGTACAGCCCAATAACCTCCCATCAAGGCAAAGCAAGTTTCTTTAGTTTACTTCAAGAAAACAGAACTTTATACGAAAATTAAGTTTGATTCATAGATTTAACTAACGATTTGTAACGTCTTGCATGTTATGATTTATATTTTTACACAAGACAATACATTTCGCAATGTTATTCTTGAAAATAATAATAATGTATCGCGATTTCTATTCACACTTATTTTGAATTTTTTTGTCCTTTTCGGCGTATTAAGGCATGCGTTAAAAGGCTGAAAAATCAGAATGATTGCCTAATGTTCGTTACATTATAGTGGTTTAATTTTATAAATCATCACACACAGATGAGACGCAATAATATATTTAGTTTTTTGATGTTTCTGATTTTAAAAAATGGTGAGAGAATTTTTGTTGTCATTATACAGGGTGGTAAATAACCTTTTGCCAGGGGACCCCAGATGGACCTGAAAATACATTCTACCTGTGTGCTACATCAGAAGAAAGCCCATCAAAAGTGGTATCGAATGACGCATTAAAAGTTAAAATTGTTTGAGAAATGGCTGGCAAATTCGCTTCCGAAAGTGAACAGGTGCCAGCAAATGCGACGCAACAGTTTTTGGAAGACAACAACATTGAATTTGAACAATGTTTGGCCTGAAAATTCGCCTGATTTGAATCCTGCTGAGAACATTGGTGCCATAATTAAAAACGATGTGGAAGCTTGAATGGTAGAAGAACAAGGCCCTGGTCAATATTCCATAGAAACGTTGAAGAAAATATTGATAATCGTGTTAGAAAGTCTTCAATATCGACTGAACTTTTTGAAGATTTGTTGCGTTCTTACCTTCTCATTTAAATGCAGTTCATAGGGCAAATGATGAACATTATTGCAAGCATTATGAACATTATGAGAGGAAGCATAGTGAGCATTATGAGAGCATTAATGATATGCAAATGAAGAACCGATTATTGAATGGTGTTAATGAATTTGGTTTTTAATGAGCTTTCGGAATGTGTATTTGAAATAAGCAGAGTTCTTACACAACTTGTTGTGACCCCCAAGCGAAAGATTCTTTACCACCCTGTACATAAGTGAATAACATATAGTCAATAGAAGACTATACAGCTATTTGCGGATAACAGTCTGCTACTTTTTTTTCTTCAATGCAGCTAACTAGCTATGTCTCTATGGTTTTAAACGAAACTATTTAAATTCTGAAACCTTGCGCAAAGTTAGTAACATTAGTTGTTGAAAATATATGTAGCCTGTAACGAATTCAATTGTTCAAGTGGAAGGCGAAGCATATACAACACATTGTCTCGGTATCCGATCAATGGTTGATGGAATGTGAAATTGGTAACCAAACATAAAATGTTGCAATCAGATTGCGAACGAACTCTACAATTGAATTTGACAACCAGTTTTGCAGAAACTTTCACAATTGAGATTTAAGTGCAAAGCAGAATCTCTCCCACTTGTCGCGACCAATTTTCTCAAATCCACTTCCCCCTCTGAACCCCTTGTGAGATATCGTTATATGCGGCCTCTCTAAAAATAATGTACTAATACCGATTTATTGTTCGACCCAAGCCAAGAATATTTGAATCCAATCTGAGTGATTTGCTAGAAAAAAACGCTCGTTCTCGTTTTATGAATCTAACTTGATAGTTGTGAAAATAACAATTTTAATTGAAATAATTGTCATAGTGTTGGGCATCGGTGTATCGTTAACATGTTTACTTTTATGATTTCATTGTCGAAAACATGATAAATTTCACTGTTAGTTCTTGATTAATAGTTTGAGACGAAAAGTATTGGTTGGATTCAATGAGGTTTTCGAATAAATTTTCATGAAAGGTGAAATGGAGTTTAACGCAATTATAAACCGGTATTTGTGAATAGCCAATTGTTGAAACTGAATCTGTGCATTGAATATTAATTTTCAAAAAAAAACTGATGACTGCGAGTCCATTACCGGGGGTTGACCATAGTTTATTATGATTTTATTTCATATGCAATTATTCAACCGATAACTAATTTTAATGATTGAATATTCAAATACTTCTTATCACCGATTAATATCTATGTGCGACTGTTGTTGGATTATATGAATTTATTGCTGGAGACAGGATGAAACCAGTTATGGCTCAGTACTGCGAAATATCCACCTGTATGGGGATAACAGACTGTTACTTGACGAAGTCTAGGCTCGGCAAAATTTTCTGGGCTGTCCTCGTTATTGCAGGTTTATCCGTAACAATATTTCAAACCTATCTTACATTCGCCGACTATGTAAAATCAGGAAGTGAATTCACCGCCACCATTTCCAAACTGGCTCTCAATGATGGGATCAAGTTTCCCGCTATAACCATCTGCAATTTCAACAGAGCCAAACAAAGCTTGATCAACTCGACGAAGCTGGACCCGAAAGTTTTAACGGCCATGTTCCAATTGTTGCCTACTTCTTACGACATGTCGCTGTCGTTCATGGATGCCTACTTCTTACGACATGTCGCTGTCGTTCATGGATATAGCCCCGGGCGTAATATCGGCTCATCAAGACGCCTTGGATAGATATCGAGCAGATGTCGACGGCAATTACAAAAATTTTTTTACCAAGTACGGTCACTATGCGAATGAAACTCTCATACTGGGAACGTTCGCGAACGGTGAATCGATTTACTATCCCGAGGATCTCACGGAGGTTTTTAACATATACGGTAGATGCTGGCGATTGGCGATAGACGGCATTCAATTTGCACCGGGTAATTACTTTCATCTAGTTCCTGCCTTTCATGTCCGGAAAGTTATGCTGATTCGAGGAACCCAAGTTCTTTTATGTGCGGAAGGTTCTGCCGATTTGAGATACCTCTAGTTCCTGTTTTTTATTTCCGGAATTTCTGCTGATTTGAGGAACCTCTAGTTCCTGTCTTTTAATTCCGGAAGGTTCTGCACATTTGGAGAGAACAGTATCAAAATTTTTGTTGCACCTCAGGGTATTTTTCGTTTCTTTGATACACTTCAGGGTATTTTTCCGTTTCTAGTTTCAATAACTGTCCAGTGGCTAGAGTTCAGAGAGTTTGCTATAGTTATCTGAGATTATAATAATTGTTTAGCGTCAGTAGTTGCCTAGAATAGAAGAGACTGACGACTTTAGTTGCCTGTTACTGTTGTTGTTCAATAACTACTGATTGTGGTTACTATAATTGCTCATTAACACTGGCACGATGATTTTGATGTTTGATGTTGATCACTGGCTTCACTGTCACTTATTAGCTGTAGTTGCCAATGTCGTTGTTTTGACTACAGTTGCTGACGGATGATAATTAGATTATAATTTCGGAACGTAAACAGAAACGAGTGTAATTTAGAATCCGAATTGAAAAAAAGGTTAAGTCAAATAAATTAAATATGATTAATTATGTTTTCCGCTTTACCAAACAAATAATTTGTATTTTCAGGTTCATTTTCCGGCGCCAAGATACTGTTGAATCCTCAGCTGAGCGAATACATGACCGACGTCGTGATAAATAATTTTTTCCAACAAGGTTTCGCAATTTCGATAGGCTACACGGACGATCCCCTCATGTCCGATGCGATAATGCTGGCACCTGGTGATTAGCAAACCCATATTGTGTTTTGTCAATGCACAGACAAGATAAGGGGACGTACACAGATGACATAATAAAAAAAGGAGGGGGGGGGGTTAAGGCAAATTGACATCGTGTCATGTTATGTTAAGGGGCGTCCGAGCAAAAGTGATTTACATGGTAGGGGGAGGGGATGGGGCTTGAAAAAGAAGGTCCCTGTCGCATAAGTGTACATGTATAAATGCATAACTGACATTAAAATTCTTTCTCTCATAACAAACAAGGTGCAAATATGACATCCCGTGTGTATGTATGGTGCGTGTGTGTGGGGGGGGGGGGGGAGGGGAATAGAGGATATCTCATTTTCGTTTGTATTTTTTTCAGGGACATCTTCAAATATCGTTCTGAAAGCGACTCGAAATAGTTTCACATCCAATCAGTTTCCAGTAAAACCGAAACCGTGTCGAAGAAATACTACTTTTCAAATTTTAAACGGTAGTAGAATGTAGAATGGGGGCTACTCCTTTGGAGTTAACCCCTTGATTACACTTCCGGAATTTACCTGACTCAACCTAACTTAGCTAACGAGTCTTTGGATAAGCCAAGGCACTCTGTGGGCACCTGCTACTATAAGTGAGGAAGGATAGTTAAAGACAGCGATGGCAAATGTAATTCGGGTCACAATATTTATTAATACGATCAAGCTGCCACTTTAGGGTGAGCTACAGCAAAGTACGTACTGGTCACACGGGTTTCTGGGTGAACGTCCTAACCGGTGGCAATTGACCTGACCAACAGTTGGATCCTCCGGATGGCGAGGTGGAAGTTGATGCACGGTTCTCGGGGATTCTATACCAGGTTTTCCAGAATATAGTTCAATAATAAATTATGGCCGATTTTATATACACAGTCGCTTCGTTGGCTCACTGGGAATTTACAAGAAAAAGACAACGACAAGAAAACTACGTTGCCACAAGACTTCCCAACGAAGACTAACTGGTCTGAGCAATTTACCAGTTTAGGTCGATGTCGCTACTGGTCGATCATGTGATTCACATGATCGGGTGAGCAGCCTCGAACCTTTCATGCAGCCAACAGGACAGACTGCCTGAGTTGCCTCTCAGTGACAATAGTGGTCGGTGACTTCTCCACCGCCCACACATGCTACCACGAGCAGTGAGCCAGTGACACGTGACAGTACCATAGGGACAGTGCACTAAGAACTAGTGATCCCTGAAGAACTATAGTCCTTTATAGTTTACATACTATAGTTCCACTATAGGCGAGAAGGGATGTGCGTCGGTTAACACTAAGCTCTCTGAGATCACCAACAAGGCTCTAAACCCACCACGTAAGACATCCAAGAGTAACCTCCCTATGGTACGTGTTCACAACAATAAAGTACACATATCACAAACGTAGGAGGACGCTTGGTTGTCCCCTTGACGACCCTATCCGGTTCCTTGGAATGGTCCGGATGCGGCTAGTGAATGAGCCGCCAATATCAGGGTTCCGGATCCTACACGATTAATGAAAGCAACGTTGAACGTTCAACATCTAGAATTTTAATTTTAATTCAGCTGGCTATACATCGACGAACTGCCATTTCGATTGCTACATGCAAATCGTTAACAAAACTTGCCAATGTATTTTATTAGTCGATACGATTACGAGCGACGTGCGAATTTGCAACTTGAACGAGTCGATCAATTGTGCAACTTCGAATGTAGTTAATAAAAAGTAATGGCTCAATACGGTAGCACATCAACGGTGGATGGTTGCAAAACAAAGCCAGTCAAAATGACGCACAAATTTATTCATAACCTTTGTATTTTGACAGTCAAAGTAGATGGTGGAGCGAGACTGTTGACGCAAGCACGACGCACTGCTCGCAAAGTTGTCAAAGTTCTTGCGATGATTTTGTGACGCTCGAAACGCAGACTACGACAACGAATATGTTTGTCAACGACAAACAGCAAGCGATAAATTTATTGCAAGTGATCGGTTCAAAACGAGGGTGGACGAACAACTTCATTAGAGATACAGTACAAGACGCGATTGTCGCGAAAATTTATTTCGCTTCGATGGAGTTGGCAGTGGTTGAAACTTGCGAGTCAACGCCATTAATGACATTCATTGGAAATGTCGGTGGACAGCTAGGTAAAGTTCAGCAATTTCAAAATTCAATAAAGGACAGGCGATAGGTTTTTAATTTCAAAAATTCAAAAAGTAATAAGTGTCTCTTGTTCCATACAAGCAGTCTACTAAGGTCGAAGGTCTCGTCCAACCCCCCCACCCCCCTCCAATAACTATGTACTTTGAAGTTCGAACTGTTAATTAAAAACAAAGAACAACTATTGGTAAGATTTCACTTTTGTAGGACTCTGGATGGGAATATCGATGTTCAGCATTATTCAAATTTTGTATTACATTTGCCTCGGATGCATTCAAAGCGACAATTTTTGTCGGAAGAACAATAAAGTTTACTATATTCCAAAAAAATCGTCTGGAAATAGATATTTAAAATGACTGAATATTTTCTGTTTTGACTTGAATCTGTATTTATCTGTATATGAATACGTATAGGATATTTATTCCTTTAACTGTAATTCGAAAGTTTTTAAAAACAAATGAACCCTCAAACAGGTGCACTGAATTGATAATGAAAATAAAAGAACAATTTGAAAATTTTTCATATTACGAATTTATATTGATAAATGAAAATTTTAGAGGGTTAGTAAACAAAACAAATTTCGTTACTGACTAAAACTGTAAGTGAAATTTAGTTTAGAAAAACTTCCATTCAATTTGCACACCTTGCAGCTGTACAAACGATCATTAACTTGTGTTATACTAAAAAAACTGGGTTTCGTTCAAACCCTTGTTTCATCACCGATTGAGTTTATTTTATGTATTACAATTCTTCTTACCATTTTCCAAAAATTCTGAAACAAAATCCTCCCCATGGTCAGTACATTTTCTGGTTTTGCTGGAAATTACAGAACATTTTGAAAATTGCATATTTTTTTGGAATCAATATCTTACAGCGATGCCAAGATTAGTACAGTTTGAGAAAAAACTTCTTCATCACGTGGCGTGAATGACAGCATGCCCACCCCTCCCAACCATGTCATGCAGTCACTTTTACTTGGACCCCTCCCCCCCTACCAGCCAGATTAGCCAGACCACCTTTAAATGCTACACATTCTTAAATATTTTCAACTAAATGTCAACAATGTTAAGGGTCTACAAGGTAGTATTTTACCCGAAGCGCTCAAGCGTAGAACCGTCGGCATGACGTGATGACGTGGACTACAAATTTACTTTTATTTAACACCACCTCAAAGAAGTTCATTCAAACAAAATAAGTAATGTGACTTTAAAAAGACTAATGCGATTCAATTAGACAGATTTTTTATGGTACCTCATAAGATCGGGGGTCGAGGGGTTGGTACCACTGTTGAGAGAATAGATATTTTCAATAACTACCGAAGCAAATGGGCAACAACAAAACAAATTAATGAATTCTAAGGTAACCTTCAATCGCAAGATTTTCTTTCATCGAGGTCAATAGCGGAAGTTCACATATCTTTGTACGCTCTTTTTATCGTGCATGTTAGCTCATGCTGTTTCACACACTAAAACAATAATAACAAACGGATAACATTGATTTTTTCGGGTAAGGCAGGTAATAAGTTTGATTTAAATTATAAGCAATAGTTGCTGTACTTCGATAAAACAGTTGTATCCATTGTACACCAAATCACGACATTCGTTAATACACGCGTCACATCTGGAATCGTTTTCGTGAAACTCAATAACCGTATTCTTTTTTTCGCTAAGTTCTATTGCCTTTGAAAAAACTAAAGTTAAAATACTCAGAAGCAAAATTAATTTCATCTTGCTGAGTGAATACTTTCGAAATGTACGTAAGAAACTGACAATTCGAATATATATCACCCATTTTTCGAAACATGAAAAACAAGTTTTAGCACTTAAGATAATTTATCCTATTTGAAAAGTATTGGAATTGTCACGAAGAAAATTATGAGAAAATTTATGTTCTGCAGTCGCCTTTGAATATGATCTAACTTTGTTAAAAGTAAATATACCGGTTCACATTTTGTGCGTTTTTAACTACTTAACAACGAGACATTTGACATCTGACATCTGACACATCTTTGAAAATACTTTAGATAACATTTCCTAAAAAACGATTCACTTGATACTCTGCGACACAACGGGAAATTGACAGTTGGTGTATTTATGTCGTAATGAAGCTAAGAATCTTGACTTTATCAAATCAACGGCCAATTTCACAATATTTCAACATAAGTTGTTGTATTCTGATTATGTAATTAATATTTTCTCTTCAAACCACAATTTCACTATCTTATTCAATTAATTTCTCCAATTTTCCTCCATTTTCTGAAATATCAAAGAATACCATAATAATTAAATTTATTTCTACTTTTTCATTTCATAATTTCTCAGAGTTTACATTCCAATATTTTCCAACTTCAAACCCAAACATTCTGTCATTATTTGCGTTTCTATCTGCCCACTTTCTGCTCCTCATTTTTCACCAATCCCTACCGCTTTTCTGTACTTTTCCCTCCCATTTTCATGAATCAGCATTTGCGCTTTATAAACCGCTTTCATGTAACTTTCGGGGCACTTGTTCGAAACCTTGTTTCACTGGTCGCCCTTGTCGATCGACTTTAACGTTCTATTATATTATTGAACGTGCCATAAAATTATAGCGTTTATTGGCCATCAATAAAACTTTGAAGTTGCACTAACTGCAGCACTTCCATCACAATATACATATGAAAACATATTTTGGGAATTTCTGACAAAAAAGCCAGGAATTTCATGAACTTGATGGCGGGCTCCATCTCGTTCGCCTGGATAAGTCCCCGTTGTAGTGGTAGCGCGTCGTTGGAATTATCCATGTGGTCGGATGAATTCGTAGTATTGTCCAGATTATCCATGGTACTGGATGAACCCGTTTTTAATGTGTTGTTAATTAAAATATAAACTCGCACGGGAATTGTCCCATGTATGAGAGTAACAAGTAAAAAACGAACACATTTAGCGGCGAGTGTTTTTATAACGTTAATAATTTTGGTTTGCACAAAATCACTCGCCAATTGCTTCGGCTCGTTGGCGGATGTACGAATCGTTCCGAAAGTGGTTGCTTGCACGAAACTTCAATCGATGACGTTTCGCGCCCGATCTTTGTTCTTTGTCCTGAAATAAGGAGTTTGTTAATACCAAACGGCTTTTCGAAATCATACTACTGTGTTGATCTAGAATATGAAAATAGTAACATGATATTTTACTGGTAACGCTCGACGACTATAGCGCAGGCAGTATTGTATAGAAGGGTTATGTAAATATAGATTTACGTAGCAAGACGCTTACAGCGTGATTTATACAGTAAATAATAATTAAATTCCTCCTGCAATAAACTACAGTATGGTCTATAGCATAAAATAGTTTACTCAGTTATAAAATTAGCAAACACGTTTTGAGGTTATCAAATGAGATGTAAGCAATCGCTTGCTTACACCTGCTGGAAAGCTCTATCCCCTTGGAGATAAGAGATCCAAATTAAAAGGGCGTTCGAGCTAAGTCGACATGCTGTGACCAGCGCCCAGCGGGCCTGAACCTGTGCTGGAACCACGGGGCGGCGGTGGGTAATTGTTTTTGGGATAATAAGACGAGTATTTTGTTGACTTATTTTTCCATTTGGGTTCAGATACCTGTACGCACCACATAGTATCCGGAAACACGACACATGCGGTCTGGACTGTTGGCTGCTAGGCAGGTTCGATGCCACTCTCTCGATCAGGTGGTTCATCTGATCACCTGGTGGCAAAAGTCGACCTGTCGGGGAAAATGTAAACCCCTTTAATCTTGTTGGGAAATTGTAAACCCCTTTAGTCTTGTAGGGAAACTCTTCTATCGTCGAGTGCTTTTATTTTGTTCGTTGATAGTTTTCCAGTGAGCCTCCAGGAAAAGCGATCAACGTTGTTTTTAAATCACTCAATTTTCGAAAAGCTTTTTCCGAAAAAGATGGATGGTCGAACAGGGACTGTGCACGCGGCTTGTTGTAATGCGCCGCTAAGGTCAGCGACCGATAGTGGTGGTTGAGCCAAAGCGGGTGGTGTCTTTGCCACAGGCGACGCATGAGGCGTAGCTGTTGTGTTGCTTCACCTGCTGATTGCGGCCATGACAAGGGTGGAAAATGGTCGCTTAACGAGGATACATGGGTGTCTCTTCGATAAGTGACCATTTCAATGGCTGTTCCAGTTCGAACATGATTCTCGTAATCGTCTCTGAAAAGGAACAGCTCACGTCCATCGATGATATAATACGGTGGGCGGTGATCTCCACCTCGACGTCGGATAAGATAGAGAACATCCTTGTAGTGACATTCAACTATTGTGTCCGTCTGTGCGTTGGAGACCTTTTTGCATTTGTAACCACAGTCATTTTTAGGCCAGTAGACAATATCCAACAAGTGCATCCGATAGAATGCCTTGATTGGATAATAGCAGTGTCCACCCATTTGCCGGATATAGTTGGATTGTTGATCAGATCAATGGTTTCGATCCATATATTTCGGACAAATGTCTATTGACTGTTCTTTGCCGGATGGGCGACTGTCGATGTATACAATTAAAACTGCTAAAATAACATCTAACAGTTTCACTTCCTCGGCGAGTTCGCCATTTAAATTTAGATTTAAATTCAACAGTAGCGCGGTTGAGTCTCTCAAAGACGCATTAGCATGCGACGTATTGTTTACGATTTTTGTAATTTGTCTCTTGAGATCAACAGTCAAGTTGTTCCCAAAGTAGAAATCCCCAAGCAAAACGTCGCAGCCGTATATCCTTTGATTGGACCCAAAAATGTTTCGTGAATTACGAAGCATCGTCGCTCGAAAGTCTCATACACAAACGGTCCATTGTTGGTCCGTTCTGCTAATCCTTTGGAAATGTGGTAGTATGTGGTAAACAAACGAAATCTCGATTGCATCCGACGTCTCTGTCGAAAAAAGGAAATGGTTGAACTGCGTGAATTCTCACAGGTATCGGGGATTGATAAGAGACGTGTAATCCTCCACCCAGACGTAAATCCAGCATGCGATGACTTTGCAGCCCTGGGCTGGACTGTCCAGTGGGAAAGGTGGTGGATACGGAATGGTTTTCATATTGCTATGCGGGCTGAAATCCACGTTTTCACATGTGAGAAAAATAGTTCTAGGGCATTTTCCATTGGGATTTTCGATGTAAGACCACATCTTATGTAGATGCTGTTTCGTATGGTCCATGATAATATTCGGCGTATGTGGTAGACAAACGAAATCTCGATTGCATCTCTCTGACGTCTCTGTCGAAAAAAGGAAATGGTCGAACTGCGCGAATTCTCGCAGGTATCCCACTTCTAACGGTTGTATTTTGTAGAGTCGGAACGATCTAGCCAAATCGGATTCGATTTGTAGATGGGGCTTTGGTAGATCCGAAACTGAATGTTGGTCAATGGCCGAGCCCGATGGAGTAGTTGTTTGAGACCAAACGTTGAACAACGGCCGAGGCCGACAGCTATACGCATAGCTATTGCTGCTATGCGCTATGCCAATTTTGATCATGGACCCTGTTTTTTTCGCCCTTTACAATTAGTTGTTAATCATGGCTTACTGTCGCAAAAATCGGTTTCCGATGCCATTAGCCGTTTGACGAATTTCGTTAGTTATTATCGAAAATCAACGAAAGCCAGGTCCAAATTAAAAGAAGTGCAAAAATTAATTGGGCTTTAAGAACACTCATTAATACTTGGTGAACCTATGTGATGGTCGTCTTATTGCCTTAGTATCAACAGAGCCGTTGAACAAAAACGGGCCATTTGCCTTATTTTAACAGATTCCGATCTTCTCTCAAGGCCAATCAAATCATTTTAGCGAATGATTGGACAGTAATGGAACAAATTTCGGCTCTTTTGACACCATTTGCGGATGCTGAAAGAGAAGACACATGCATTTCTGCGGTTATTCCAACGTTATTAAAATTAAAAAAGCAATTAGACGTTTTGGATCCAAAAGGCGCTAAAACGAGGCAAAAAGAATTGCAAAAGCAGTTGGAAAGCTATTCTTATGGGGCAGATCCCAGTAAAAATCAATTCCCAATCGTTGAATATACTGAAATTTACGCGATTTCTACTTTACTTGATCCACGTTTTAAAGTTCATGCATTCTACGATAAAACTGCTGCTTAAGGCGCAGTTACGCGTTTAGAAGAAATGACATTTGAATCGATGAAAAATGCTTAACAAGTAATTCATGTGTATGTGGGGCTCAGCCAAGTGGAGGAACAAGAAGCATTGAGGAACAGCCCGTCACTACCTTGACAGCTATCTGGCCGAATTTATGTGTTGACAAGAAGCAAAGGATGAAGACCCGTTTGAATGGATTCTGAAGCTGCTTGTAGAGTTCTGGCCGCCAGAGGAGTAAATATAGGATGGATGTTTATGCTCTTAGAAGTGTTTATGTTTGACAAATAAAAAATTACAAAAATTGAAAAATGTAACTGGATAAACCAATATATTCTATATTCAATATTCTTGTGCATCAACGGTCGATTAAGTGTGAATAGTCGATGGACAGCCATACTAACTGCAATGCTCAATCTTATGTTTGAAAATGTATTCAATAGAGCGGCAGACATGTGGATACTGTACCACATGATGAAGTACTTTTGCAAATGATAACACCAATAGGTAGAGATTGTGTTTGAAAAATATGCTGTAATTTCCAGCGATTCCAACAAAACCAGGAAAATCTGGTAACTGTAAGCGGATTTTGTTTTAAACCCTAAGACACTGCATTCCAATCGCGTTGATTGGTGGCTGATAGTGTTGACGGATACTGTATCGGTCCACGACGAAGATACGGTTTGACGTTCACGCATTTTTGCAATTCGGTTACTAAGAAACTATCAGCTAAAGTACAAAATTTTTCCAAAAATTCACCGATTGATTGTTCGCCGTCTGCATTTTCAAACGTCATGAACCGTTGATTCGCTGTGATGATGAAGTTTGAACGATTCGTCGCTTCGTGCAACAGCTGCGCTTCGTTTGCTTGCGCCATTTTGAAAGCGAATTTTTTGACAGGCTCGGACGCTAAACGAGCTCTTTCTTTATTTCCTTCTTGGCTGTTTTTCTAGCCCAAAATTCTTCAGCTTCCTGCGAAACAGAAGTTGAACGGGTTGCGCGCAGACGAGATCTTACGGTAGGCTTCGATGTACTAGCAGTTTGATCGACCTAACTTGCTTCGTCGGACGGATCTTCAGTCTTGATTTCTTATTTTTTCTGCAGCGCGTTTTCGAAAAATAGCTCGAAACACTATTTAGCATACGCAAAAATCGATCTTACATATGACTATAAGGACATGATCGACATTCATTTTATCTACAAACGCTGACGTGCGAAACTCGTCAACAATCCATTACAATACCCTAGCCATATCTGATCATTATCTCCACTCGATCGCCTCGAGGAATATTCAGATTCCTCAGAGTGTTGTTAAACGGTAAGACATTTGGTCCTTCAAAAATTATGACGAAGGAAAAATGAAACGACGCCTGGAGGAGAAAACTTTTGTATGGTAGTTAATATCTCAAAGTCAGACGTTGAAGTTGCAATTCGAAAGTTGAAAGTGAGCAAGTCCTCGGGGCCTGATAAAATATCTGTGAAGGTTTTCAAGGATTTTACAAGCGCCCTTCCATTCGCGATCATTTATTGCAATTTCAATGAAAAAAAGACTTTTCCAGCCTTACTGGAGAAGGCGTACTGGGCGCCAGTATTTGAAGGGGGAGATAAGATGCTGATCAAGAACAAGTGTTTATAAACAAGTCACAGTTCTATCTCAGCTTACCTTGATATTTGAAATCATCCTTCAGATACAACCGAGCAGTTATTTGAATCCGCTCTCGGCTGACTTTGTGTCAATTACAACGTGCGAAACAGAGCCTATACAGTATAGTACAGGCATTATTCGAAGGCACCTTGATAGAGGAGTGAAACCCCTACTAATGCTCTTTGACTTATCCGGAACTTTTGCGAGCTTACATTTCTGCGTTGCACTCGCCAAGCTGAAAGCGTGCTGTTTTGTACAGGAATTGGACATTGGACAAATCTGAAAAGCTTAGTTAATGGGAAGGATTTACAATGTAGTAATCAAAGTATCCAGCGAATCGAAGGCACAGCGCAAGGAAGGAAAAATCAGAAATGGACACCGATATCCAACAAAGTTGAAGCACTCGGTAAAGTAAGAGTAGACACAAATAAATCATTATGAATGTGAATATGAATTTGACCCATAAAGTAGACCTCAGATACAATGTAGTTCACAATCGGAATGTATTTCTATGAATCTTTCGCTGAGAAAATGCGTTCGATGGCATCGACTCACAGTTTGACGATCGTGTACTGTAACAAGTGGCGAAAATGATTTTCAACTGACATCACAACCAAAGTTCGCAACAACAGCGTACTGTGTGCGTGTTTTGCTAATTGACTGTAGCCACGTGTTGCATTGATCTTGTTTAGTTATCTTTCTAAAATCTTCTTAAAATCTAAATATGCTGTTTCCTCGCAATTGTTGATCGTTTTCAACGAATTGTGCACATTTCTATCACGAAAACTTTACAATTCTTCAAGGATAATTACAGAAAAAAATGTGAAATCGTTCAGCGCACGGGTAAAACTGCTCTACATTCGCATTTTTCATTCTCACATTTTGTTTCACTCTTCTTTTTACAAAAATACTGATCAAATTTCAGGCGTTTCTCGACGACCGCTGCGAAATATGGATAGAATTTTGGTAATGGAAAAAGAAAAACTGTCAGGGCGAACGTACTGTAGGGCAATTTGAGCACTATGAAATCTTAAAAAAACACGATTTTAAATTTGGTATATGATTCGAGAGAAGACATCGTCTAAAAATATGCCGACCTGAATAGGATAGCCGCCGGAAATCCAACCACGACCATCACCAGCCACAGCAACGACGGCACGAAATTGGAGCTGGGCGTTGGAACGTCGTAAATGAATTTGAGTTGAAGCACGTCGTAAAGCCAGAATAAAAAATTAGCTACCATAAAACTGAACACGGAAAATTTGAACGCGAATTTGCCGAGCGAATTCGCTTCGACGTTTCCCGAAGACAGCAAACTGTTGAGGAAATAATTTTGGCTCCACAGTTGAATCACGTTGACAAATGCTTCTACGCCGAACAAGACGTAAATGTGTTCACCTTTGAAGACGATAAAAAACAAGCTACACAGCACGTGACTCGATAACACGCTGATAACTGGAAGCATGGAATAGAGCAAAATTTTTCCATCCAATCCGTGCGCCTTGCTATGGTCGGTAGCGTAATGCGGTTTAACGTGTACATCGTGATGTACTGCTCGCCGCGTGATATCCCGATGTACTCCCAGCTGTTCGCCGGAAAGCAACGGCGTATTTTCATTCGCCGCTTCCGTATCACTCGCGCCCCGTTCCACTGGTGGACCATTCCCTTCGGGGCCGATGTCAATCGCCGGCGAGTGATTGGATCGAAGACAACTCGACGAAATAATTGCTTGTATGGTGAGCGAAAAACAAAAACACATTCGTATAATCAGATTCGCTTGATACAACCTATCCGACGGATAATAGTCATCGTGAATAGTTAAGATGTAGAATATGAAAAATGAGACCAGAGTCAAAGATCCGAGCAGGCTAAGTAGACTGAACATGGATAAAAGTACAGCTTTAATTTTTCGAATATTTTCATCGACGATCCAATGAGCGGTCGAAACGCGCGCGCCTTCGCGAGACATTTTATCCATCTCAAACAGAAGGAAAAAGGACAGAGGTAAAAACTCCGCGGCGCCGTTGTAAGCCAATCCAGTGATATACGGAAACACGTAAAATACGACGGGATAATCTAAGAAATGAATCTGAATATTGTTTGAAAATCGATGAACAGCTAGTTATTACCCTCAATCTGCATTTATTACCCTCAATCTGCATCTCGCTGCAATTGTAGTATTCTACGTGATGATGCAACAATACTTCCACAGTTTCTTTTATGTGAGAGAGTAGAATTTTATAAAATACGGTAATCGTCGTGACCATGGTCAGCCACATCCAATATCGAGGTACGTGGTACCTGCTTTTCTTATCGTTGACCAACGCGATATGTTTGATCAAGCAGACGAAAAACAAAATCAAGCATATTTCGTAAATGATATCGCACCAAAATTTGAAATTGATGCCTGCAAAATTGAAGTCGGGAATAAATTTCTTCAGCAAGTATGCAACTTTGCACCTGCAACTCTGCAAGTTTGCATCATTCCGAGTACAACTACAGTTGCTAGCCTTACTCGGAAACTGTTGATTAATGTCGATCGGGTTGCCGCAGTCGACCAAATAGAAGAACAAAAATTCCCAAATCAGATGTCCGAAGTACCCAATAACGCTGCAAGCCGATAGAAAAATGCACAGCTTCAACGCGTTAGGCGATACCCATTGAACATCAACTCTCAACGATAGTTCGTTTTTATTCCTTTTGTAAATCACTATCAGTCCAAACGATGATGTGAAGCACAGCATAATAATCAATACTTGGTACAGCCTTTCGAATAGTTCGTTATCGGGGAAAACGATTCCCGGCACAGCGATGTAGATAGTCAGCGGAATGCAAACACAAGTCAACGTTATGAAAAAAGCTTTGAGAAACGAATGAAGGCTCATTTTGGTTTCGCTGAATCCTCCCGAAAAACAGAATCGCAGCAGCGATAGCAAAAATATATTATATATACGTCGGAACGGTGCACATTTCGATTTCGATGAATCATAATGAGAAAAAGTAATTCGTGTCTGGTTTGTGTCTAGTTTGTGTCTAGTTTCAGTTTCAAAAGGACGATTCACAAAATAAACAGCTCATGAACGTTTTTTGATTAAATGCGTGTTTACAAATAACTTGAAAACGTTTTTCGATGTTTATTTTTAACCCTATTCTAATATTTTCTAATTTCGAAAGTTAATATTTCTTGATAAATGATGATTTTAATACAGGAAATGAAACATAATTTTAATTATCGTACCGAGTTGTAACAGTAAACATGTTTGCTGCACATATCCATTATAAACCGTTATTTTTATCACACAATATATAGTAGTAACAAAAATCGTAGTAAGAATAGGGTTAAAGTTTTAAAAAAAGTTTTAAGCAGTTGAGTTGAAACCGCCTTTTTTTAAGTTAGCAAGTTTAGCTCGGAGAGTCACTAGACACGTAGCGAAATCCGCCACCATATGAACAAGCGAAAGAATGTCATTTTTCAGGCCAGAGGGCGGGGTATTGGGAAAAGTTTTCATAAGTCCGTGAGACTGTTGTTTCAATTAAAGTCGTTTTTTGTAACAAAACTCTTCAGTTTCAAACTAATTTCGTGTCGTCTAAAGCGAAATATTGAGCAATTTCTTTCAAGTTACAAATTATTACCATCCTTAATTCAAAGAACGACCAAAAATGTTTTTTAAATGATTTTGGTGAATTTCAACACATATTTTGTTTGTTTTTTAGACTTTTTAAATTATATTTCAATTTTTTTATTTATTTTTCATCCAAAAATTTCAACGTAACGACAACAAAACATCGCCAAATTTGTAGTTTTCACTTCTTTTAAAACCTAAAAATCGTTCCAATTTTTTCATACAGTTTCTTCGATTGGCGGCTCGTATCCTTCGGGACGATCTATTTTCGTGCTAGCCTCGCCGGCTTCCGCCATGGCGGCCGACACGTCGCCGTGCATTTCAATGAGGCGACCGACTGAAAAAAAACTGAAAAATCTGAAAATTGGTACATTATTTGTAGAAACATTTCAAAATTTGTGTTGATCAAATCCTGAAGGTCCTTGAGGATCATTGCGGAATATGGATCGAATTTCGAAAATGATGGACGAAAAATTATCCGGGCAAACATACTGTAGTGCAATTTGCGCACTGTGAAAACTGTAAAATATAAAGATCTAAGAATTGATATATTATTTGTAAAAAACATCTAAAAATATTCTCGCCTAAACAAAATGGCTGTGGGAAATCCGACTACGACCATCACTAGCCAGAGCAGCGATGGTGCGAAACTCGAACTGGCGTTTCCACCTCGCTGATGAATTTGAGTTGAAGAACGTTATAAAACCAGAATATAAAGTTGGCGATCATGAAACTGAACACAGAAATTTTGAACGCGAATTTGCCAAGCGAATTCGCTGCGACGTTTCTCGAGGACAACAAACTGTTCAGGAAGCAATATTGGCTCACATTTGAATCACATTGATGAACGCGTCTACACCAGACAAGACGTGTTCGTGTTCACCTTTGAAGACGATAAAAAACAAGCTACACAGCACGTGACTCGATAACACGCAGACAACTGGAAGCATGGAGTAGAGCAAAATTTTTCCATCCACTCCGTGCGCCTTGCTATGGTCGCTATGGTTATGAAAAATGCCTTGAGAACGAATGAAGGCTCATTTCGGTTTCACCGAATCTTCCCGAAGAACAGAATCGCAGTAGCGACAGCAAAAATATTGCCTGCGAAACGTCGGAACGGTGCACATTTCGATTTCGATGAATCATAATGATAAAAAGTAGTTTCTTTTTGTGTCTCGTTTTCAAAATGATGATTCATAAAATAAATGGCTCATGAACGTTTTTCGATTAAATGCGTGTTTACGAAGAATTTGAAAACGTTTTTCGATGTTTAATTTTTAAGAAGTTTTAAAAAAAGTTTTAAGCAGTTGAGTTGAAACTGTCTTTTTTCCTGAGTTAGCAAATTTAGCTCGGAAAGTCACTAGACACATAGCGAAATCCGCCCCGATATGAACAAGCGAAAGAATGTCATTTTTCAGGCCAGAGGGCAGGATATTGGGAAAAGTTTTCATAAGTCCGTAAGACTGTTGTTCCAATTAAAGTCGTTTTATTGTAACGAAACCCATAAGTTTCAAACTAATTTTGTGTCATCTAAAGCGAAATATTGAGCCATTTCTTTTAAGTTACAAATTATTACCATTCTTAATTCAAAGAATGACCAAAAATGTTTTTTAAATGATTATTTAAATGATTTTCTTGAAATGATCAATTTCCGAAGGTCCTTGATGATCATTGCGGAATATGGATCGAATTTCGAAAATGATGGACGTAAAATTATCCGGGAAAACGTATTGTAGTGCAATTTGCGCACTATGAAATCTATAAAATATAAAAATATAAAAATTGGTAAATTATTTGTAAAAAACATCTAAAAATATTCCCACCTCAACAAAATGGCCGCGGGAAATTTGACCACGACCATCAGGAGCCACAGCAACGATGGCACAATACTGGAGCTCGGCGTTTGAACGTCATAAATGAATTTGAAATGAAGCACATCGTAAAACCAGAATACAAAATTAGCTACCATGAAACTGAATGTGGAAAATTTGAATGCGAATTTGCTGAGCGAATTCGCTTCGACGTTTCTCGAGGACAGCAAGCTGTTGAGGAAATAATTTTGGCTCCACAGTTGAATCACATTGACGAATGCTTCTATGCCGAACAAGATGTAAACTTGTTCACCATTGAAGATGATCAAGAACAAACTGCACAGCACGTGACTCGCTAACATGCAGACAACTGGAAGCATGGAGTAGAGCAAAATTTTTCCATCCAATCCGTGCGCCTTGCTATGGTCGGTAGCACGATGCAGTTTAAATCGAACCATACCATAATGTACCACTCGCTGTGTCGAAACAGTGAATTTCTACACATTTTTTGTTTGTTTTTTAGACTTTTTAATTTGTATTTCAATTGTTTTATTTATTTTTCATCCAAAAATTTCAACGTAACGACAACAAAACATAGCCAAATTTGTATTTTTCACTTCTTTTAAAACCTAAAAATCGTTCCAATTTTTTCATACGGTTTCTTGGATCGGATTGCACGCTTTTGCAATATCTTTGCCGATGCTGTCGGGAATTAATTTCATAACGACTTCGCGCAATTCGCTCGTAGTCGTTTCGCGCGTCATGATTTCCATCATTTTCGATCGAATGGCTCGAACCTGAACGGGAAAAACAAAAAATCCTCACTATCATGATATGGAGTCGAAAATGCATTTCTCCCTTGACTCCCTTGGCTGGGCGTACGTCGTCTTTTTATGTTGATCCGGATGTCCCTATAACGAATCTGGATATAACGAACATCTGCCTATAACGAACATCTCTCACAGTCCCGGCCATTGTGGTTATACAGTATATCATGCACTTTCGGGCTCTGGCTATAACGAACTCTCCATATTACATATAACAAACAACTTTTCTGGTCCAAAGCCTATACACACTGTGTTAAATGACGCTCTGTATAACGAACGCAGAGTGACACAACGCCAAAAAATGAGATGCTAAAAGGTTCGGTAACTTTCCCACGAATCAAATGAAACAAAAAAAATCTGCATCATAAACACGTAACGTTTCATTCCATTCAAAGCCAAAATGTCGCAAAAACGAAAAAGTATCGATTTAAAGACAAAGTTTGAGATTATCGCTGAAATTAATCGTGGCGAATTAACCTATGATCAGATTAGTAATAAATTCAAAGTCGCGAAATCATCGATTAGAGAGATTTACAAAAATCGCAATAATTTTGAATCGGCTACTTCGTCAAGCGATAGGAAGCGATCCCGATCAATTAAATTTCCACAAATTGAAGTGTCTTCAATATATGAAAATGGTTCGTTAGAAGAATTTTCCTGTCAGTGGACCACTTCTGATAGAACAAGCCTCGCGGAGAAGTTTGGAATCACTGATTTTACTGGCAGCGACGGTTGGCTTTCCAGTTTTAAGGAACGGAATGGTTTGTTTTTCAAAGTGTCGTTGGTGAATCAGCTAGCGTAACTAATGATCAGATTGAGGATTGGTTGGATAACGTGCTTCCTGCTTTAATCAGCCAGTATGCCAAAGATGACGTTTTCAATTTGGATGAAAGTGGACTGTTTTGGCGCTTATTGCCTAACAAAACATTGACTTTCAAAGACGATCCTCGCAGTGGTGGAACGAAAAGCAAAGAAAGGATTACGCTATTGCTTGGAGCGAATATGCCAGGTACCAAAAAGCTACCAGTATTTGCCATTGGAAAATCGTTGAATCCAAGATGCTTCAAAAACGTCAAAACGCTGCCAGTGAAATATTCGGCCAATAAAAAAGCATGGATGATTAGCGCAGAATGGGAGTTTTACCTCCGCTTTTTGAATCGAAAGTTCAAAGGACAAGCGAAAAATTCTATTCATTGTCGATAACTGTCCGGGCCACCCTGAGGTTAAAGGCTCATCGAATATTCGAGTCGTCTTTCTGCCGCCGAATACGACGCCAAAAAATCAGCCTCTGGATCAAGGCGTAATTCAAAATTTTAAATCATTTTATCACAGAACGCTTCTTCAACTTTATCTGCAATACATTGATGAGAACCGAGAACCAATACAACTTACTGGATTGCCTGTATAATGTACGCAAATCCGTCACTCAATCGACAGTAAAAAATTGCTTTCGCAAGGCTGGATTTTCAAAATCATCCGAAGCTGATGCTGCGATCGAAATTTGCGCTATTGAGCAATCGGATAACGTTTGGGATAGCCTACGCAATCCGGGCATGGTACCTGAAGATCTGTCATTCACAGAATACGCTCAAGTTGACGAAAGAGTCGAAACGTTCATCAATCTAAGTGAACAAGAAATTGTAGCTAATGTCCAAGAAAAATTTCAAAAACCATCTAGCTCGTCAAATATGGACGTTACAATTTCATCAGATGAAGAGTCTGAAGATTATGAAAATGGCGATCAGATAGCTCGCATTCCATCTGTGAAAGAAGCATTAGCAGCTTTATCGGTTGTAAGAGCATTTTAATTTGGCTCAGGATGATGGAGATTTCCCTCTGAGCAAAGTTGTGACGATAGATGAGTACATGAGTAGGAAATCTTCTGGTTCAATGTGTCAGTCTACAATTACTGAATTTTTTGGTCAGAAATAAATGAAAATTGGTCAGAGAGTGAAATAAATAATAAAAGAAGTGAAATTTCCTAAATTTTGCTGATAAAATGTCAAAATTTGGTGACTTTGGATATAACGAACGCTCCATATAACGAACAAGCTATATCGATCCCGTGGAGTTTGTTATGGAGAGAGTTTACTGTACTCACACTTACCAAAATGGCCCATCTTGTGTTTATAAATCTCTGGCGCACATAGTGGGCCTATTGTAACGTGAAAGTTCTTTCTGTGTTTACCTCCTTACCTCCAAATCATTTTTACTATGAACTTTTCGAGTTTGCAATATTATGGACTTTAGTCAATTTCGATATTTATTTCCATCTTATTTTGTTGAATAGTAAACCTTATTATTTTTACCACAAAAATTGTTGCTTTGAATGCATCCGAGCAACTGTAATGCAAAATTTGAATAATGCAGAACATTGATAATTTTCCCATCCAGATTCCGACAAAAACGAAGATCTGACCAGCATTTGTGCTACTTTTAATTAATTGGTCAAAGAAGTACTACTATTGCGGGGAAGGGGGGTGGGGTAATACATTTAGAATGTTACAGAGTACTTACGATTATGCTCATGCTTCCTCCTTAGTCGACTTTTTTAGTCTGTGGTATGGGGCTATTTATAATTTTTTAAACATTTTACATATAATTAATATGTTACAGTGATATAAGTATATCACCAAATTGATTCTCAAAGATTTATGATATATGTACAATAGGTTCACTTTCAATGGAAACACAAATAATTTCTTAGCTGGTACTTAGATGTAGCTTGTGTTATAGCAGGGGTGTCCAACCTTTACTTAAGCATGAGCCACTTCTAAATTTCATACTACAGCAGGAGCCACAACAATAGATTTTACTGAGTGATCTATAACCTACAAGTATTTAGCTAAATTTATTAGGTAAAATAATACATATTCAGCTGCAGCATGTAGCTCTCGCGAGCCACATCAAACTGCTTTGCGAGCCACATGTGGCTCGCGAGCTACTGGTTGGCCACCCCTGTGTTATAGGGTGTAATCATCCTTAAAAGACTAAAGTTAAGGATATAAAAACTGCACCATATTGAAATTGTGAAACCCTGTTGGAAAAAATTGTTTATAACCATGTCGGTCATGTATACACCCAGTTGAGGATTCAATTTATCTTGGCACCGGAAATTGAACCTGGAAATGAGATAAGACTCCAAAATTAATGGTATGAAAAATCGAAAACATTGTTAATAAAAGTAATTTATTGACTTAACTTTTTCAAATTGAGAATTTAAATTACAAATTTATTTTCATGCATGAAAATTTTTTGTACCTATAATATTTATATAATTATATCCACATTTTGGATGTTGAAAAAGATTGACATTTTTAGTGCACCTCAAATAATGGAGTGATGTGCAGTACACAGATTGATCGCCAATTGAATGAGTGAAAATTATTTTGTGTAACATATATGTACACTGGCGCCCACGAAAAAGTTGTCACTTTGAAAGAAACGCGTTTTTTTGAAGATTTTTTTCTATTGCACGCGCTATACCAATACATGACCAGTTTTAATTGCAAATAGTATTAAGTCACAGCACAGACAGCTAGTCTCCTGTGCTGTGACGATATAGCGCGTGCAATAGAAAAAAATCTTCAAAAAACGCGTTTCTTTCAAAATGACAACTTTTTCGTGGGCGCCAGTGTACATTTGGGAGGTGGGCCTGGCGTCATGGAATGTCGCTCTCTTGTCGCCCTAGAGGCATGGGTTCGAACACGAATCAGATCCTTCAGCAAGATGTTGTATCGCGCGCTTCGACAGACCTGTAAAATAGGTAGAAAGCGATCAACTTTCAAGGATAAATAGAGACCTAGCGAGTTGGTGCTAGCCACAACTTCCATTCCAGTCTGTCGCTCTTAGCATGTGAGCAGAGAGCTTTGCAAACGACTGTCTCTCTGTTGCCCCAAGGGTGGATATTCTATCTAGAATGCAAGCCATTCTCCTTTATCCTTTATTAGTTTGTTCAGACAGTTCATCACCAGACTTTTGCACCACGACATGACTTGATCTGTCACCTGAATTACAGTGGAATGGTACCATCAATGTTTCAGCTGCTTTTGAAACATATTGAGAATAATATAAAAACGTGTTGATGATGTAAGAGATAATTGTTTTTAAAAACAAATGACGATTCTGAAAAATAAATTAAAAAAATTAAGAGAATTTTTTCGATTAGTGTGGCTGCTGACAGATCTCGTGTGTTCGCACTCTGTCGCCCAGTCGGATACAAGAGCACCA
>JAQGBA010000463.1:0-33941 GCA_034698125.1 Prionchulus punctatus | reverse complement strand
GGCTTCCCTTTTCCGTTCGAAATTTTATGAAATTGCCACAAATCGTGACACTAGCGGCCGGTATCCAATGTCGCACTGTCCAGTGGTCAAACATTTTACAGGATAGAGCTAGAACCATAATTCCTTTATAACTGTAACCCTCCTGTACAAAGTTACCTCCATGCAAAAATTTAGACAGCAGCTTAACGTAGTTTACGAGTTATAAAACTTTTTCCGCGAACTTTTAGAACGCCCCTCGTAGTTTTCTTTCATCATGACATGTGACTAAGTATTGCAACTAGTGTGATATCATAATTTATTTGCTATTAAGTAACCCAGTAGCTATTTCGCATTTTTACCAAGTAAACATCCGTGCAAGAATACATTGTTGTTCTGCAATGTCATCGTGTTCTCTCCCAGATTGCAGAAACACATTATCCTCACCTGTGCCATATTATGTCACCAACAGAGTGACTGTACTAATTGGGTGTTGCAAATTAGTGACGAAGATAGTTTCAATAAATTTCATTAAAACAAAAGCCCCTCGTCTCATACAATACTAGCATTTATCAGCTTTTTTCATCTCAAGTGTTTTGTCAAATCAGCTCGTTTTCCTCATTTTACCTGGAATGGATAATCTGGCACTTGTTGTAACGAATGGAGTAGTGACGAAGCAAATACCAACATGCAGAATTTCCCAACTGTTCAAATCAGGAGCACCTGCTACATTACAAATGACTTTACTCACAAGGTTCTTGGTAGATGTTGCTTTTACGACACCCAAAAGGGCGCCTGATCAGCAATGGACGTTTACCCATATTTAAGTCAGTAACGATGTAAGCTTTGTCCTGAAAATCTAAAATCTTGAAAATCTCTAATGGCCGCGTATGTTATGTGCAAAAAGGTACAAAACTTTAGAAGTGCTAAATTTTAATTAAAATGAATGTTGGCGAGTTTTAAGTGGTTTTTTTGTTCATTTATCAAATATTTATTCCCTTAGATTGTCTTTGAAATGAAACAGTTACAGTAATTATTGCGATGGGTTTTTTTCTGCGATATTTATGAAATAAAGTCTTTTGACAAGTTATTAATCAAACAATATTAATTTTAAGTTGATATACAGGTATGGGATTCATTCGACATTAGCAAATTTTTGAGCTGTAACATTTAGATTCAAAGTTCGATAAAGTTTTATATCAACAGTTGTATGTTTTTTTATTATACAGTTCAAAATCACACATTAATGCATACTTTCAGAAAATAAAAATTACTTACTTGTTAACGACCAATAAGTTGCCAAACTGTGCAAGTGCAAGTGCATATAAATGCCGTGCTAAAGGGTTGTTCTCAATACAAACTTAAGGAAACATACTTGTTGTAGATGTTGTTGGGCAAGTTGCTGAAGCAGCTGCAAAAATAACAAAAATTGCCAGAGTTCATTATATTTTTTAAACGAGATGCAAAATTCTGACTTGATGCGCAAGCAGGAATTTTAGGATTCCACGGATCTAAAAAGAAAAAAAATAACTCAAACGGAGTATTTATTTTGGCGATAAAGCTGTCATCATTACAAGCTGTCTTTGCGTTAAATTGCCACTGCTGACCAACAGCCCCGGTTGGCGCTGTGAATGTTACATCACCGCCGCATGCGCTACCAAGGACTTTTCCTGTACATACATTCTTAAGGTAACAACCTCCGCTGGGTCCCACAGCCGAAGCGGATGTGAAAAGTTGAGGAAGGGCGCATGTCGCTGTTTGCTGGGTAACGACTCCATTCGTTACATCAACCACTAGATTATCGAATCCGGATACGATTAGGAAAACTGTCGGGTCGGACGAGAGGCGCGCGATCGTAAAAATCTGATTGATGGGGATTAGATAGGGGATGAGGGTCTTTTGGCTGTACGTGATGATATGAGCGCCGACCGTCGTGACGGCGCCAGTAATGTCCAGCACCCAATTGGCGCAGGCGGTATCCATGTTGGCGAAGTAGTACGATGAGCCTTGCGTCGGTCCGCAATCTAATATGGTAAAACAATGTGAGGAAAAACGATGAGTAATTCTCGTAGCGGCGCTGTTTTACATACTTTGCGACCTGGCGAAATTTGGAATGCTCAAAAGCAAACCCCAAAGCAACATGATACCAGAGTAGCCGTGGTACATCGCCATTGTTTTATACACTAACTATAAGTACGAAATGGCCACTCGTATTCAAGCAAGCAAGTTTTAGCTTGGCTGCTTGTTCACCAAGTAAGTTTATCCTGATACCTGATTGAAGAATCATGGTGGGTGATTCGCAACGAGTTAACAACTTGCAAAAACTGCACTCACCTCGACTCAAATTTCTGTCTGTTAATGAACGATCAACTCGGATAATTTTTGAAATCGTTTAAACCCACTTAAGTAATATCCGCAATTTATCACATCGCAATTTTATTGAATGGAATGAAAAATCGGATAATGAAGTTAAAACAAACTAATGAAGATTAATGTTTAGTCGAGGATTAGGTACACTTTAATTCAAGTACTGTGATCAATCAATGATTAATCAAGAATGTTTTTCATGCTAAAGGGAACTTAGTATGCGAAAGTAAAATACATATTTTAATTTGATTCGCAAGTACATGTTAGTCTGCCAATTTGCTATCTGCTAGTGTAATTTTCATATAATTCAGTGTGCTTTTGGAATTCATATTTGATAAACGTTAGTTAGCTGATTTCGCCAGGATGTAAAAACTGGCAGTTTTCGGTAATTTTTAGCTCATAATCAAGTATCAAATTTCTATGCGACATTTGGGGCAAAGGAAAACAGAAAACTCAGAACAACAGCAATTCTTCTATGGAGGTCTCATGTATTTCAGTTGTAAAGAAGTATCAAACAAACATGAAGTACTGATTTATTGCAGTGATGTGTGTATCAAACTTCTAAAGTTGCAATAAAGTCGCAGAAGAACAGTTAGTTACAATGAAGCCTGTTTCAATGAAGTTCGCATCGAAATTTCGATCGGCATAATTAAAAACGTTTTTCATTCTCAAGTTTCCTTTAGCTATTCAATCGTCATTATAGAGACGGGAAAAGCCTTCAAAAAACCTCATTAAACAATTGATAAAATCGTTACATAAAACATCAGATCTCATCAAACGATTGATAAAACTAAAATTTGCATGCGTTCAAGTTCATAAAACAGTATTCGCAATTGCTAAAAGCTAAGTGTAAAAACAATTAAGATACTAATAACTACGAAAAAGTTGAGATTGTACGATTACATATCAGAGAATTTGATTTCGATGTTGTAGGCTGTGGTTTACATACTTTTGTAAGCTAGCCAGCTACACTTCCGAACCTACTTAGCTCAGCCTAACTTAGCTACAGAGCCTTTGGACAAGCCGAGGACTCAACGGGCACAAAGAGTCCTAGAAATTAGCAGTTGACTACAGTATAGTTGAGGGATCTATAGCTAAGATAACAATAACAAGAGTAAATTAGGTCACGATATTTAATAAAGCGATCAAGCTTCCACGTTAGGGTAAGCTAACACAATGACGTACCAATCACAAGGGTGTTGGGTGAACGTCTTGACTGGCGGCGAATCCAACTGTTGGATCCTTTGGATGGCGAAGTGGGCGTCGACGCATGGTAACGGGTTGACTATAGAGGTTTGGAACCGATTTTATAGCACAAATAACGATCGCTTGAGTGGTTCACTAGGAATAAAAGACAATGCACCATCAGAAAACACGTTGTTCGATGACTTTGCAATGAAGACTAACTGGTTCGAGAAATTCTCCAGTTCAGGTCGACTTTGCCACCAGGTCATCATGTGATTCACATGACTGAGTGAGTGGCGTCGAATCTGCCAAGGAGTCAGCAGGACAGACTGCCTGAGCTGCCTTCTAATAACAATAGTGGTCCACCACTGGTTGTCCACCACCCACACATGCTACCAGAAGCAGTGAGCTAGTGATACATGACCCATAGGGACAGTGCACTATGAAGTAGCGATCTCCAAAGAACTATCATCTTCATTATAATTTACATACTATAGTTCCACTATAATCGAGGAGGGGATGTGCGCCAGTTGCCACTTAACCCTCCGAGATCACCAACACGGCTCTATGCCTGCCAAGTAAGACATCCAAGAGTCACCTCCTTAGGTACTGATTCACAACACAGACAGTACAATTAATCACAATCGAAGGGGGACGCTTGATTGTCCCCTTGAAGATCCTGCCTTGTCCCTTGGAATAGTCTGGATGCGGCTAGTGATAGAGGCCGGAAATATCGTGATTCCGGATCCTACAATGTTTCCATTGCGTATTATTTCACTTGAAACCCAAAACGCAGTTGCAAGTTTCGACAGCCATGCAAAATAAAGTTGCCTTAATTTTTCTCATCAAATTGCTCATTAATGTTCGACTCGACCAAAGTCCACCACTCGACCATGCAAATTTTTCTACAATGCTACCTGGTGAATGAAAAACGTTTATCGCTAATAAAAGCAATGAGACGTCTTCGTCGTTCGGTAAAGATTTTTTGGTTTTTTTTCCAACCTTTTTCTCCCTTCACTCGAATCATGCAGTAAAAACGGTAGCCGACCAGAGGACCATGATTATTATCGAATGAACAACAAATAAAAATTGTGAGCGAGCGACGAATGGACAAACAAATTTTTGCAAGAGGGTGGCGATTTTTGAACTGAATTTTTTCTCGTATTATCCATTTCGGATTTCAACTTTGCTCACTCAGCAACTTTTTCTAGTAACTTCCCTTTCGGATTTCAACTTTGAAAATAATCAGAAATACTGTCGGGATAAAGTTGAATTCAAATTCCCTCTTCTTTCTGCTCCCACGAAGCAGTTTTCTCTTAGTTAGTTTTAGCTGCGGGATATCGCCATCGAATCCGAACATAAACTGCCAAGCCGCCGGAGTTTCGCTGCAGGTCCTTTCGAAACAAATTAAATCCTTGAACGTGTAAGGACACGTTTGTGTCGCCTGGATAAAGCTTAGTTTCTTGTAAAGCAATAACGTCGACGACCTTTGCATATTTTACACGGATTTCGTCTATGGGCTGAAAGTTTTGCTTCGACAGGCTGTTGATATTCAATGTTCCTATCGTGTTTGGACGCCGCCGGTCAGGGTTTAATTTGATATCTCCCGCGACAATTAGCAGAATTTGCACGCCGTTAACGAGCCAGACGCTTATTTTCTGTTAAGTATTGTTCATAATTTTGATTTTGGGCCTGTGATACGCAAACGAACTTTTGAATATTCAAAGAATTCGAAAAAATAGCGATTTTTGTTAAGATTTCGTTGAAAAATAGGATGCCGCCGAGATCCAACCATTAATTGTCAGTTTTTGCTATTTTTCGAGGCAATTTTATCCAACGAAGCTCTTTTAAATATAAAACAAATAAATTTACACAAAACGCCGCCCATCGCTGTTTGATTGTATAAAAAGTATAATTCGTGGAAATATCTGGTTGTGACGCAATAATGTTTTAGTTTTCATTTTGTGCTCGTTTTAAAACAAGTTGTTTACGATTTTATGCCCTAAAACAACGTGAAGAAAGAAATAATCGGTTAAAATTTTCCTCTAAACGGTCGTAAAATGCTACGGTCAAAGAATTTCAACGGCTCAATGGGAAGTTGTAAATTATTAGATCCCAACGTTTTTACAATTTACCGCTAAATTTCCAAGTATATAGTAATTCATGGGAAAAGATGATAATGTACATTAATACTTACACGTTTTCGAGTAAATATTTGCATATGACGCAATGAATGTTTATGTTTTTGTTATGCGCTCGATTTAAAACAAATTGTTTACGATTTTATGACCGAAAATGACATGAAAAAACAAATAATCGGTTGAAATTTTACACTAAACAGTCGAAAAATGGTATTCGAATCGATCGTTTCGAATTTGCTGAACACGTTTTTGGGCGATTACGTCGAAAATTTGGACTCGTCCCAGTTGAACATCGGCATTTGGGGCGGCGACGTCGTTTTAAATAATTTAAATATTCGACCCACAGCTTTGGTAATTGGCTCGATTAATTGCGAATGAATGCGGAAAATTTGTTTCCAAAAGATTAGCCAGTGAAATCAAAATTTTGCATGATTTTTTTGCTTTTTTTCTAGGATAATTTGGATTTACCAGTGAAATTGAAATCCGGATTTTTAGGTTTGCATGTTTTTCCTGGTTCGTTTCAATTTTTCCACCGTTTCGAGTGAAATCCCGACATTTTTTTCAGCTAAATTAACGTTGAAAATTCCATGGAAGAACCTCTACACGGAGCCGGTGCTGGCCGACATCGAAGGACTTTACGTTCTGGCAGTGCCCAATTTAGGTAGAATTTTGTTCATTTTCTGTTCGCATTTATTTTATAATGTGTTCGAAAACGTTTCGAAGCGGGAAAATACTCGAAACGTAATTTTTAAAGCGAGTTTCAAGCGTTAATTTCACGTCTGTGACTCATGGAAATGATTCATGAAAAAACTTGTTTCCGTGTCATTGCAAACTTAAAAAGTGTCATTCTAGAACAACTATATTTGGCCTACAGTTGAAATTTCTGATAAACTATAGTTTGCTTATAGTTGACCATCAGTTGAAGTTTCAGAATGACTATAGTTGACGTTTTTTGATTGACTGTAGTTGCACTTTTTGGCGAACTATAGTTGAGTATTCTGTAGAACTATAGTTTCAGATGGACTATAGTTGAATTTCCATATGGCTATAGGTGACGTTTCTGACGGTGTACCCTTCTTAGTATGCATGTTTTTCAATAAATTTGCTTTCCCAGCTGGCTAGCGCCCGTTTTTTGTTTTATTCACTTCGAAAACGTTCCGCGCCGACTTGTTTGTGAATCATAAATCATTCCACTCGTTTCGATTTTCTGGCGAGTGGGTGCCCAGAATGAAAAAAATTACTTTGTGTCTTTCGTTGAAACGTTGCATTCTTTTTTTATTTCATTCGTTCGAAACGATTTTTTGCTCGTTAACCTTCCGCAGGAATCAAATACGATGCCGAAAAAGAGAACAAACAAGCTCAAGATGCGAAACAAGCCGAATTGGGGAAAATCGAAGAAGCGAGGAAGCTGAAAAAAAGTGAGAGGACATTTGCTTTCAACTATAGTCAGTTTGCAACTATAGTTCCAAGGCAACTATAGCCGTGAGGAAATTTTGGAAATTTTTTCAGTCGTTGGACAGTGAGGAAATTTTGTTTTCATTTCAGAGAAAGCCGCCGAAAAAGACAAACCGCCGCCCGACGACACGTTCGCCGAGAAAATGGTAGCGCAGGTCATTAAGAATTTGCAAGTGACCATCAAGGACATTCACATTCGCTACGAAGACCAGTACACGAATCGCAAACGACCGTTCGCCTTGGGCGTCACCCTTCACGGGCTGACGTTCCAGGTGAGGAAAACTCGTTGGCCAGCGCCAGTTTTTTTGTTTTTTCTACTAACTATCGGGTATTTTAGACCACGGACGAAAATTGGAAAGCAATGATCATTAAAGATACAGTGAAATTATTCCATAAGGTATTTTATTGTAGTTATTCCATCGGTTTATTGATTTATCGATTGCTTTTGTAGTTAATCGATTTGGATAGTATGTCATTCTATTGGAACAGCGACGCGAAATTAATCTCGGATTTGAAATCCAACGACGAAATCCGAGTAAGTTTCATTGAGCTATACTGGAGTATTTGACACTGAACTATAGTTATTCATTGAACTATAGTTTTTCGCGAACTATAGTTGATATCTAATTTTTTTCCAGGACGCAATGAAAAATATGATTGCCACGAAGGACCAGAGTCCGAAAGATTTCACTTACAGTTAGTTGCACGAATTTGCTGTTTTCGTCGTTGACTAGTGAAGATTTTTTGTCTGTTTTCTTGTCAACTATAGTTCTGGCGCCGATAAGCATCAACGCGAAATTACAGTTGAATCAGAAACCCGAATCCGATGGGAGTAATTTTCAAACGCCGAAAGTTTTACTGACCGTGGCGATCAAAGAAATCGGCGTCAACATTGGGAAATATCAAGTACTATTTCCAAAAATTACCCGATTTTGGACTTTTGAAATAAATTTATCGACTGGCTAACCGCGTTGTCGGGCAATTTTATAGTATCAAGATATTTTGGAATTTCTTGAAGCTCAAGAACGTTTAAAACTGAACGCCAAGTATCGAAAATATCGTCCCGACGTCAAAGAATATAAAAAAAATTCCAAAGCATGGTAATCGAAATTGTCTCGTTCGGTTGAAAAATTAAAACGTTTACTGTTATTTTTTTGTTCGTGTGGTTCGCAGGTGGCATTTCGCGATGACGTGCATTCTCGAAGAGAACGTGAAAAGAAAAAATCGCAATTGGTCGTGGGAGCACATGAAGGAACATCGGCATTTGGTCAACGCGTACAAAGACGCGTGGATCGACAAGGCAACCAACAAAAGTCCGTCGAAGGAATCGTTGCAGATCATTGAGGTGACCGTTTAGACAAATTTGCGACGTATTTTGAGTAGTTCTTTTCACCGATTCGGGCATTTTTCCGGTATAGAAAGCCGAAAAACAATTGGACGTGTTCAACCTGAACATCGGACGTCAACAAGCCGATTTAGAAGTAAACTATAGTTTAGTGGACAACTATAGTCACTGGGCAACTATAGACGATGGATGTGGAACTATATTCGCTGAAATTTTACACAGATTAATCGACGGGGATTAACTCGAGTCGAAGATCAGCAGGGTTGGATCGGTTGGGCGAAAAGTTGGTGGGGCGGCGGCGGCGCCGAGAAAAAATCCGAAGACTACGCTACGCAATTCGAAAAGGCGATGACCGCCGACGAACGTTCGAAATTGTACGACGCGTTGGATTACAAGGAGAATCAAGCGCCGACGACGTATCCGAAAGAAGTATTATGTTTACGGTTTTTGCTCTTTTGTTTCGAACGACGGCGGTACGCGAAATGTGCTTGTATTTTTGCTTTTAGTTCATCGAAAATAAATTATTATTCTCGTTGGATAATTTGGCCATCGTCGTTCACGACGACATAGAGAAAGGGTAAACTAATTGTCCAAAGACTATAGTTATCCACGGACTATAGTTGTCCATGAACTATAGTTCAACCTGGGAACCATTTTTTCGACCGAACGAGACGATTCGACGACGTTTTTAGGAAACGATTGGAAGTCGTTACGATGTCATTGCAGCGCGTATCGGCCGACATCGAGCAACGTCCGTCGGCGCAAGCCATGCGGTATGAAACGAAAAATTGCCCGTTTCGATTACAATTCGAGCCTGAAATTTGTTTTTCGCCTTTAGAATCGTGGCCAAAATGCAAACGTTCATGGTCGAAGGCATTCGCGACGAGGGTCGACCGCCGCCGGTCATCGCCACGTCGGCCATCAAGGCGACGGACGACGATCGGCCGCAATTGGCGGCGTACATCGAAACGAATCCGTTGGACGGATCGTGCGATCAGTTGATTAAATTGCGAGTCCTTCCGCAGAACGTCGTCTATCATGCGCCGTCCGTCAACAAACTTGCGGTCGTTTTTCGTCCGCCGGAATCCGTACGGCTCACTCAGTAAGCACGTTTCGCCGTTTAAAAAACAAAAAATGTCACTGGCTGTGCAATGTTTCGGGTAAATTTCGCTATTATAGACTCACCGCCGCCGCTTTCGCTAAATACGAAGATATCAAAGTCCGATCGGCGACCGGCCTGGCGTACGCCATGGAGAATCGAACGAGATTAAAACTGGATATGGAAATCTTGCCGTGTTGTATTCAGATTCCCGAAATGGGTATCATGGAAAAGTAAGTGTAACCGATCGACGCGCGATAATTCACTGGCCGCCGCACTTTTTTGTTTTTCCGCGCAGGAATAGCAGCGTTTTGGTGGTCGACTTGGGAACGTTGAGAATATCGACCGTCGACACGGGCGACGTACATTTGAACGAACATTTTTATCAAAAATCCGAAGTACCGGGATTACTGTGGTATCTTTTTCCGATACTCAGGTTTTTGTGTTCAGGAAGAAAAATTGAAAGAACTAATGCAGAAAGCGTACGATAAATTTAAAATCGATTTGAAAAGTTTGCAGATTTTATTCGCGTCGCCGCGTAAGTGTTTCGATTTTTCGACCGATTCGGACAATTTGACGATTAAAATATTGTTGGAATTCGTACGTTTTAGGCGATAATTGGCAAGCGGCGCGAAAGGAAGGCAAATCGAATTTGCACGTTTTGCAACCGACCGGATTCGAAATCGTCGTCGAAAAAGCGTCGATCGTCGATTTGCGGATTCCTCAGTAACAAAAAATTAAAAAAATTTGTTGTTTCGTTTTTTGGACCGATCTCGAACAAATGCCGATCGTTTTTAGGCTTCGAGTCGTCGGAAACTTGCCCGATTTGTTCGTTAATCTTTCCGATATCCGCCTGCTAATGCTGTTGAAATTGTTGCTCAGTATACCGACGCCGCCGCCGCCGCCGCCTGGCGAAATATCGACGATCGAAGATATCGTAAGAATGAGAAGAAAACGAACAAAAAATCTCGTTGGATATCGTCGTTATCGAGCACTATTGTAGATTATCCCCGAACCAGATATGAAAACCAAGGCGAAGATGCACGCCATCATGGAGGTCAACGAGGCCGAGTTGAACGAGGAGGGAGAAGAAGTCGACGTTCAAGAAAAGTCGGAGAAACCCGAGGAAAAAAACAAAGAACAACAAGTTGCCGTCGAGTTGACCATGGTCCTAAATTACGTAAGTGTCGAACTATAGTTGGTTTTCAACTATAGTCGTTGAACAATATAGTACTTTTTTGATTGCCAGGTTCAAATCAACGTTTCGAAAGTCGTCGCCGACGAAGAAATACCGTACATCGCCTTCGGCTTGCACGCGATCGGCATCGATTTCAAAATGAGATCGATGGATATGACGGCCATCGTTTTTCTCGGCGGCGTCGAATTGGAACACAAACACTTTCAAGGTAACGCCGGTTGAACAAGAATAAAACAAAAATGGTGTATGGATATCGTTATTTTTTGGTCAATTTTTGGTTCCTTTTGCAGCTTTCAATGGCCAAGGTCCTTTGTACATTTTGGAAAGTGCCTCGAAGTTGAGTCCCGACAAACGTTTGCTCAAACTCGAATACGTCCAAGTAAAAAAAACAGTTGCAGTCGAATCGCAGCCGCTTGTAGCAAGTTGTAGACACTTTTTAGCCGTTTGCAGGCAACTTGTAGGCGCTCGCAGGCAATTGTAGATGCTTTGCAGCTACTTACAGACATTTCGTTTGTTTTTTTTGATTCGCAGGCCGATAAGAAAAGTCCGTTTTTCGCCAGCGATTACGGGTCGGTCGAACAATTCGTGCGAATCACGAGCGAGCCGCTGATCCTCGGCGTCCATCAAGAAGCGTTGATGGACATTCAGACGTTCGTGCAGAATCTTCAATTGGAAATGGCAAAGATTAAACCGGCGGCGCCCCCGCCGCCGCCCGTGCCTTTGACGAAAAGCGGTTCGGGTCTTCAACGCATGATCAGTCACGTGTCCTCGACGAACCTGAGCATCAAGTCGATGACAAGTAATTGTTTTTGGACCGATTCGCATAAAATGCCGACGATTATTTGCACATTTTCGTTTGTTTTCAGTCGCTCAACAACGAAAACAAAGACTTCGCGATGCCGCCAATCGAGTCGATGATAATTTAATTAACATGAAATTGGAAGCGTCGTTGAACGGCGTCGACATCGTACTCGGTACGGAGAAAGGCGGCGTCGTTACCGTCGTTACGACGAAAGGTAACATTGAAAACTAATTTCGCGCGCTGGTCGAACCTTTTTCGGTCGCTGGCGAATTATTTGTTTTTTAATCTGATTCGCAGGAATGGACGCAACGGTTACCATGCGACCGAAAAGTCTGCAAGCTGTCGTTGCCTTGCGTACGATCGGCATTACGTATCCGAACGCCGCCGTCAAGCACAATAAAGTATTCGAAAAAACAAAATCTCGTCGGCTTACGGATTGAATCGGTCGATTTTTCGTCTTACAGATTTTGTCCGTCGCAGGCAAGGAAGTTTTCCGATTGGATTTCATTCAATTCAATCGTACGGACGACGAGAAGAAGAAAATGCAAGTTGACGACGTCGACATGGGCGTCAAGTTGCAAGTGGCCGAAATGCGTTTCGTTTTCTTAAATCTATGGTTGAATAATTTATTAGTAAGCGAAATTTGCTCGATTCGACGATCGGCGAGTAACGATTTTTGTTTTTCCACCGTCGTAGGCGTTCGCCGAACCGTTTCAAAAGGCGGCCGCCGAAGCGGCGCAGGAGGCCGGCGCGGCGTTGAGCCAGGGGGCCAAGGACGCCGTCGAAATATTTCAACAGCAAAACATTTCGAAAATGAAATTGGACGTCGTCGTCAACGCGCCGATCGTCATCATGCCGCAGAATTCCGTGTCCGACGAGGCAATTTTAGTTGATTTCGGTACGTCTATAGTTGCAACTATAGTTGCCGCCGAGCTATAGTTCGTTGATCTTCAGGCAAACTGTCTGTCTACAATAAATTCGACACGGTGCACACGAATTTAAGCAGCGACCTCGTCGTCATGGACGAAATGGGCGTGAAATTGACCGATATGCGACTGGCTAGGTAAGATATTTTGTTTTTTTAACAACTTTTCGGGCAAAGACTCGTTTCAGAGTAATTTTGGGCAAAGACGGATGGACGGCGATCGCCGAGTGTCGCCTATTGGAGCCAGTGACGTTCATGTTGTCGGTGTCGAGGAATTTGTCGTTCACGTGGTTCAAGGAAAAACCGGAAATGGCCGTCTACGCGAAATTACCTCATTTAAAAGTAGGAATAATTTTTGCGCACGCTGGCGGCGATTACAAACAAATTTCTCACTGGACGTCGTCGTTATCAGATCACGGCTAGTCAAGAAGATTATAGCATACTGATGAAGATCCTCAACGAGAATCTCGCCGAAGGCGCCCAGCCCGTGAAGCCCGGGCCGAAGGCTATCATCGTCGAACCGGCCGCCGAGGAGACCACCGACCAACCGAAGCCGATCACCGAAACGCCGTCGTCCAAACAAATCGTCGCCGTCGATCAGCACGGCGTACCACCGCCGGCCCGTACGTCGGCGTCGAAGATACAATTTCAATTTCAATTGGAAGAAATCTCGGCGTTCTTATACACGGGTTCGTCGAATTTGGTGAGGTGGCGAATGCGGGTCAACAATACTCATTTAAGACGACGCGTTTGTTTTTTATAGCTCGAAGGCGTCGCCGTACGCGATCGTAAAAAAGCTTTCGCCGGCATTCAAATTGTGGACATATCGGTCAAGGGCGTCATGCGCGACGATACGTCGATGGACGCCGACGTCGTTTTGCACACGCTGATCATGGACGATTTGCGCGAGGGTCAAATGGGAATCACAAGGTGAGTCGGTCAACTATGGACGCTCGTCGACTATGGACCCCCCCCCCCGTCAACTATATAGACGCACGTCAACTATAGACGTCCGTCGATTATAGACGCTAATCGACTATAGTCACTATAGATGCCCTTCAAGTAAAGAAGCCGAGTGATCTTTTTAGATTAATGGATAAAAAAGGCGATTCGGCTCAGTCGATTAACGTCCTGGATATATCCTATCGGAAAGTGGCCAACGGCGATCAAAAAGGTTTTTAATATATAAAATTTGTTTGTTGCGAATGTTTCCGGCTAATTTTCCATTTCGAAACCGTTTTTAGCCGATATTCGTATGCGACCGTTCTTCTTTTGCGTCTGCCCCGAGTTCTTAGGGGCGCTGATGTCGTTCTTCACGTCGCCGGCCGGCACGCCGGTGGACGAAGCCGGACGAACGCCCGAATCGACGAACCAACTGGCGCCGACGAAAAAACAAATTAAAAAACGTAAATTCTTCAAAAAAATTAATTTTTTTCGACCATTTTTCATAATTTTCGATCGATGTCTTAAGCCGAAACGCCGCCTGCCGATCAACCGCCGCCGGGTATCATGGACGTGACTTTAGCCATCGAAGATCCAGAAATTATTTTAGTCGAAGATTCGTCGAAACCGGAAACGACGCCCGCCGTCGTTTTGCAAGTAAGCGTCGAGTTTTTGCCCGTGAAATAAACATCAAGCAAACATGAAACAAATTTTGCGCTCTGACCTTTTAGTTTAAATGCAATTTTACGATGCGTCAATCGCCCGATCAGACGGCGTTGAACGGCGGCATAACAGATTTGGAAATTTTCTCCAGCTATTACTCTCCGTCGATGCGAGAGAAAAATAAAAAACACGTACACGTTTCCATTTTTAGCACGGTTCAGCTGTCGTCCTTACGGATTTTTTGTTTTTTAGGTTTTGAATCCGTGCGAGATTATCCTCACCGGAAGTATGTCAAAGGATAACGGCCAACATATCGATATAGAATTTACGGACATCATCATGCGGATATCGCCGTCGATCATCCGTCTGTTCAGCGCCGTCGGCGCCGGAATGAGCGTTCCTCAGGTTAGATTTTTTGTTTTATGCGTCGATTTTCGCGCGAAAATGAGTTTCAAGAATTTTTTTCGCTTATTTTCTCTAAATTCAAGGATCCGAAAGTAAGTTTTTTTTTCTTCTGCACTTCTGCCGCGTGTTTCAAAAGAAATAGCCTCGGGAAAAATCAAAAATAAAATTTTTTAGGAAGAATCGATTCGAGAGAAAAAAGCGAAAACGATCGCTAGGCAACACGTTTGGGAGCCGAAAGCGGTGAAAGACTGTCATTTTTGGTATTTGCAAGAAGGTAAATGCGTCGAAAATCGTTTCGCAAATTACAAAACTAATTTCAACGCCGATTTTGCAGTTTTACCGGCAGAAGAAGCGACGGAAAACATCGATTTCGGGGACGAATTACAACCAACCGAAATCGTGGAACAAGAGGTATTTGTAACTCTAGTTGTAACTCAGTGACTACAGTTGATGGGGGTCTATAGTTGATGAGGGTCTGTAGTTAATTGGCGTCTATAATCGAAGGGAGTCTATAGTTGATTGGCGTCTATGTTGACAGCGTCTATAGTTGACGGGCGTCTGTTGTTGATTGGCGTCTATGGTTGCCGAGGAAATAGAGTTTTATATCCTGAGCGCCGAAGGCGCGAGGCACGTTCGTAGTCGCGCCATATTTTTCGTTTTTTCATTGTAGTTGATTGTCACGATGTCGACGTTCGTGTTCATGTTGGAGGCGGACGCCGGCGCCGGTACCATTCCGATGATCCTGTTGACGTCCAGCTTGAACGCAAACGTTCAAAATTGGAGCAGCGAATTGGAAATGGACGGCAGCATGACGTTGGAAATGGCCTATTTCAATGAAATTTTCAACGTATGGGAGCCGTTGATCGAACCGTTGGAGGTGAAAAACGGTTACAGGCCGTGGGAAATTTCGCTTCACGTAAGTACAGCATATCTCTAGATTCGGATTCGTTTTTCATGCGCCGTACGTGATAAGATTATGTGCAATTTCGTATGATTTATCACTTTTTATCGGTGTGCAAAAAATTTGTCCCTGCAAATTTTAAGCTGCCTTGTTCGGGGGAGGCCGTCGTAAGGCGCACAAAATTTCGTTTTCACACTTTTTGCCCGTTTTTATAGCACGGACGATTGATTTCTTGTTTTTCCGAGTGCATGTCGAGCACATTTTTGATCCGAGGTGTGTTTTCAACGATCTGAATTTGAGTTTTTTGTTTACAGGTGAAAACTCAAAACGAATACGAAATGACGGACGACGAGCAAGTGCTTCCGCCGCCGAAAATGGCCATAGCTTTAGTGTCGACGGACGTCATGAATATCACCGTGACGAAAACGTGTTTGGATTTATTGACGAAATTGGGCGACGTACGAACGCGACATTTGTTTTCGATCGAACGAAACGATCGCCGTACCGACTTTTTGTTGTTTTTCCAGGCGTTCAATAAAGCGGCGAAAAATATTCCGCCCGCGCCGTCGATCGCGTTGGAACTCGATCATCCGTATACGATATCGAACGAAGCCGGTTTGAATATCGAAATCTTGCCCACAGATTCGTTGGAAGTACGAATAATGCGCGATGGAAATCTTCGGAAACGGGCGAAAGTCGTTTTCACGTTTTTTTTCAGCTTCCTGCGGATCGTTTCGGTAAAATTCTACCGTACTCCGAATACGTGCCGTTGGTCAACAAGGTCAAGCAGGAAAGTTTTCGCACTGTAACTCGCGACGAAAGTACCAACGAATGGAAATTAAATGTCCGAGTAAGTTTACTATCGGTCCAGTGTCTACAGTTCTCCATTGGCTATCGTTCTCCAGAGACTAGTTGTCCAAGGATCATAGTTGTCCATTAACTATAGTTGCTTACTGACTATAGTTCTCATTGACTCTAGTTATCCCATGGCTATCGTTGTCCAATGATTAGTTGTCCAGTGACTATAGTTGTCCAATGACTATAGTTGTCTCTACTTTAGTTGATCTCTGAATTATAGAATACTGAACTATAGTTTTATTTGTCTGGCGTCTTATCGACCCGATTCGCCTAATAGCAAGGCGAATAATGATTGATTTTTGCTCGATTAGTTGTCCGATTTGAATACGATTCGCGAAGTGGACGTCAGCCGCGCCGAGCAACGAATATTCGGATTGCCGAAGACGACGCATCCGGGCGATCAGTGGCAACTATTGGTCGATGTTTCGTCTCATTACGGCAAAAAATTGATCACGCTGCGATCGATTTTGAAAGTAAATCACGTCGATGTATTGATTTTTGTAAGAAGTCGATTGATCAGTCGATTGATTTTCAGGTTAAAAATCATCTGCCGCTTCCGGTGGAAGTGTATTACCAGGTGGATACGAATTTGGAATCGTGCGGCATCGTCGACGCCGACGGCGAAATAAATTTACCGCTTCAATCGGTCTATACGCCGACGGGCGATTTGTTTTTCCGACCGGTCGACGATCAGTAATGAATCGATTTTGCGCCCGTTTCGAACTAATTGCTGTTGATTATCGGTTTGAATTTTGATGTTTTCGGTCGATTTCTAGGTACGAAGTGTCCAAGCCGGCCGTCAATTGGCGAACGTTCAGCGCCGATTTGACGACGACGTCGATTCTTCAATGCTCGCCGTCGGCCACCGAGGCGAAAGCCGTTTTTTATATTCAAGTATTTTTTCATCGATTAAAAGGATTTTTCGACCGTTAGCAACGAATCGACGACGATTTATAGGTCTGGGCCGAAATGGAAAGCGCGTTTTTCGAAAACTCGAATAAAAAAAATGTAACCACACAGTCGTACGTCGTGCATTTGCGTCCGCCGGTTACCTTTCACAACGTCCTGCCGTATCCGATTCAAATTCTAGCGCCCGTAAGCGTCGATGTCCAGCGACGTTTTTTGTTTTTCGTGCGACATATCGAGCAATTTTTCAATTTTCTAGAAATGTCCGACTTCGATGACGTTGCAAAGCGGCGAGTCGACGTCGTTGTATTCCGTTTGCCCGGGGCAAAGTTTAATCGAAATCAAAGTAAGCCCGATTTGGATGATTTCAAGCAAATACCGCGACTGGATCCGATGATTTTCAGGTCATGGCGGCGGTCGAATGGCTGTGCCGCGTGCGCATCGAAGAAACGAGCGAAGAATTGACGGCTCATACTTTTACGTCGAAGCGCGCCGACAATTCAACTATAGAAATGGTACGAAACGATTTTTTGCTCGTTTCGGGCGTCTAAGCGACATATTTTTTGTTTTTTCATGCAGGATTCAGTTTATTTTTTGTTTTTTATCTGCAGGATTTAGGTATTCGAACGACCGTCCAGCAGGGCAGCAGAGACATGTCATTGTACTGTCCGTTTTGGATGGTCAATAAAACCGGAATGCCGCTGTCGTACAAGGTAAACGAAAAACAAAAATCGTGCTTTGCCGTCGGTGCTTTCGGGCGTTTTTTCGTTACGTTTACTAATTGTGACCGTTTGTGTAGTTTTACGTCGACTTTTGCGCTGGAAGTTTGTTTTGCGACTTCTCGTAATGAGTTTTTATTAATGAGCTTAATTTTTTCTCACTCGCGCTGTCGTCCTTCGCTCGTTTAACATTTTCGACTGTTTCGAACTAATTTTCTAACCTAATGGTACCGTTCGACGACGTGATTTTAGTTTTTTTTCCGAGTTTCTCGCCGGTGACGTGAATTTTTTCTAGGATGAGGCGTTGAAAATTTGCGGCGTCGGCGTGAAAAACGGCGGCAAAACAAAAAAGAGCCAATCTTGCCCGTGCATTAGCGGCGGCGCTGCGGCGTCATCCACGCGTCTTTCCGAGGTACAACTTCCGGCTTACTGTAATTTTAGCCTAAGCATCAGCAGCATCCCCCGCCGTCGTCGTCGTTAGCTCGCAGTTGTTTGTTTCATTTTTTATGCCGATTTTTAGTTTTCGCCCGAGTAGATTTGATTTTTGACCCGATCCGTTCGTTAATCCGATTAGTTTTTTATATTATTTTCGCAGCATCCGTCGGAATTTTTTTTATTTTACGAAAGAATGCACTCGCAATTTGCTATTTTCGCTTAGTTTTTTTTTTGCAGTTGTTTTGTTTTCGAACATCAGAATCGTGCTGGTTTCTTTTTTAGGGTACCGTCGATTTGCCGACCGAACATCCCGCCGACTACGCCGAGCCGGTGATGTTCACGTTCAACGGCAAGAATTTCTTCGACAAGAAAAAAGTAAAACAAAATTCGCGTCGTTGCTAGTGGCTTTTCTTGCTAAAAACGAAAACGTTGTTTTTAAGGCTTGTTTGAAAGTTGGAGAATCCGAGTGGTCGGAAAAGTTTCCCGTCGACACCGTCGGCAGCGCGGGACGAATTTCGTGTAAAACCGCCGGCGGCCGAGATTTGGAAGTAAGCCGACGCGAATTTTGTTTCGGAAATATCTCAACGGGTCGAAAATTGTTTCTTAGGTCAGCCTGACTATCCAATTGAGTAATTCCGGTTTGACGAAGATTTGCACGTTCACGCCGTTTTACATGATCGACAACCGATGCGCGGTAAGTCGAGAAGCGTCGATAAAAAAAAATTTCCTGACTGGATATGTTTTTAGACGGATATCGAATTGCGGGAAACCGGATCCGAAGCTAAATGGACCCGAATTCCGTCAGCTAAAGTAAAAATCCGGGAAATATGAGCGCCCATCGACGACTGTCATCGCTATAGACCGTGACAAATTTTATTTCAGTGTGTTCCGTATTGGCCCGTCACCAGCGGCAAAAATATGCAAATGTCCGTGCGCTACGTCGACACCGTAGAAGAATCGTTGACATTCCCGTTCTTCGAAAGTTTCGAAGCGTTCGTTCCGATCCAAAACGAGGTACGTTAAGATGATCGGCGTGCGCGATTATTTGTTTTCCGTCGCAACGAACGTTGGTTTTTTCCGTTTCAAGTACGTCGGCGTCGACGTCTGCTCGCATATCACCGAAGGATCGGTGGTCGTCGAGATCGACGATTACAAAGACGGAATGGCGCCGGCCTTGATCATCAACGCCACCGATTCGTATTCGGTGATGTACACCCAAGAGTAGTTGATTAACTTTTTGCACGTTGTGAAATCATTTTTTGACCGATTCGAACGATTTGCAGCGAAGTAAACGACTGGAAAACGTTATCGCCGGGCACGTGCGTGATGTTCAAATGGGAACGATTGACCGGCAAACGGGCGTTGTTGTGGTCGTGCGGCGAGAAGAAAAACGTTAAAGACGGTTTATTCAAAGTAAGAAACGAGTTTCGGCTTGCTTCGACGTCGGCGCGCGCACTTTTTTGTCGCGTACGCTACGTTTCGGACTATTTTGCAGGACGGAACGGGCGATTTTTCGGCGGCGAAGCACACAGACAGCAAGGCGTTTTGGGTTTCGTTTTTGGATGGGCGTCAGCGCGTACTATTGTTCACCGAGGATTTGGCCGTGGCGACGATGGCCCAGGCGTACGAAGCCGAGCGGATCGATTCGCAGATTACGTTATCGTTGCAGGGCATCGGCTTGTCGTTGGTCAACAACGTTAAAAACGCCGAAATCGCCTTCATCGGCATCACTAGGTACTGATATTTTGTTTTTCGACGTCGAAATCGAGCGATTTCTCGAATCGAGCGATATTTCAGCTCCGGTATCATATGGGAATTCAAGAAGAAACGTTTCAAGGCGATGTCGTTAAAGGAGAATCGAGAATTGGACGCCGCCTTCTCCAAGTACACGATGGAAAAGGCAGCCGGTAAAAAAGTTAAATCGCGACAGACCGTCGATAAATTGGACGTACGTCGGCCAAGAAAGTTACCCGAAACGTCGACGACTAGCGCAGTTTTTTTGTTTTTCCAGGTGGATTTCGAGCAAATGGTACAGTTTAAAGGCAAAGAAGAACGTCAGATTCGACGCTCGTTCCAAGTCGGCTTGTGGGTCCAATACAAGCTGAGCACCCATCAACAGCAGTTGCACATCAAGCTGAATCATTTTCAAGTCGACAACCAGCTGCCGGCGTGCGTATTTCCGGTCGTATTCGCGCCGGTGCCGCCGCCTAAATCGGTCGCGGCCGACAGCAGTAAGTCGACTACAGTTCTGCGGCCATTATAGTTGACCAGATCCTATAGTTGATGAATGTCTAGTTGATCGTTTTGACCGATGCCGACGTTTTCGAGTCGTTTTTCAGTTCCGAAACCGTTCGCCGAGGTCAGTTTCGTCGCCCGCAAGGCCGAACATAGTACCGTACCGCAGATAAAATATTTCAAAGTGTTGGTCCAAGAAATGGCTGTGCAAGCCGACCAAGGATTCATCAACGCCATATTGGCGTTCTTCGGCGGGGATCAAAAAGTGTCTCTGTACAACGTACGTTTCAGTTTCTAACGTGTCAGTCGACCGAATGGAACGTTTTCGCGACCGTTTTTCTGTTTTTTAGACGGAACTCTATCGCAAAGATAAGGAAATCACCCAACAAGAATTAACCGCCTACGCGTCGGTGACATCGTCGACCGAACAGAAAGCCTTCTACGATGAACTTCACTTTTCCCCCATTAAAGTCCGCCTTAGTGCCCGTTAGACGTTTGCCCAGTGAAGAAATTTTGTTTTTCCAGGTCCATTTGAGTTTTTCGCAAGGTGGCGCCGCCGGCGACACCGACGGCAAGCAGAAATCGGTACAGATTCATTCGGAATTCTTGAATTTACTATTGAAGAGCGTCGGCGTTACGTTGACGGAGATTCAAGACGTCGTTTTCAAGTGAGTAACGCGAATTTGCTCGTTTCGCAAGCGATCAGAACGCAAAATTTGTTCTCTTAGCAGCTTTTCGAGCTAAAAAATGTTGTAGATTGGCTTATTTCGAACGAAACGCCGTTTTCCTCAATCAACCTCAATTGATTGGCGAGGTGACTAATCATTACGCGATGCAAGCTGTGAAGCAGCTTTACGTTTTGGTATTGGGGTTGGATATCATCGGAAATCCGTTTGGATTAATCCGAGATTTAGGCACGGGCGTCGAGACTTTGTTTTACGAGCCGTTCCAAGTAAATATCGGCTAGGTCCGGAATCGTCGAGTAGCCAGTCGCTTTATTTGTTTTCTAGGGGGCCATTCAAGGACCCGAGGAATTCGCCGAGGGTTTGGCGTTGGGCGTTAAAAGTTTGTTCGGTCACGCCGTCGGCGGCGCAGCCGGCGCCGTCTCGCGTATCACGGGCACTCTGGGCAAAGGTCTGGCGGCGTTAACGATGGACGACGAGTATCAGAAAAAACGTCAAGAACAGTTGAACCGACGGCCGGCCAACGTCCGCGAGGGTTTCATGCAGGGCGGCAAAGGATTGGTCATGGTAAGAGCGCCGATCGGCGTCACGAAACTGAAAATCGACCGAATCGAACGTTTTCGCGACAATTTTAGGGCGTCTACGACGGCGTAACGGGCGTCTTCTTGAAACCGATGGAGGGCGCCAAGCAGGAAGGAGCCTTGGGTTTCGCCAAGGGCGTGGGCAAAGGTCTCGTCGGACTGGTCACTCGGCCGACGTCCGGCTTAGTGGACTTCGCTAGTAGTTCGTTGGATTCAGTGCGAAAGTAACGCGTTTCAACTTTTTGCCGGGCGGAACGTTTATCCCACCGTTTCTTCGTTTTCAGAGTCACCGACGTGAACGCCGAAGTGAAGAAAATGCGACCGCCTCGCTACATCCACCCGGATAAAATTGTTCGACCGTTTTCATTGATGGAAGCGGAAGGAAATCAAATGCTTCAGGTAAGTCGCCCTATTCGAACGGATTCTCGGAGCTTTCTGGATTGATTTCGTCTCGTTCGGTCATTTTAGTCGATCGACAAAGGAAAATATACGCCTACTGATCATTTCATCGCGTACGCGACGTTGACGAAGGACAAGACTTTCTACGTTATTCTCACTGATCAGTAAGTGTATCCGATGCTTGTGTGCTGCTGTAGTTGCCGACAGACTATAGTCTATAATTGTTCACTGGCTATAGTTCGTCTCATATAGATCATGATATTGATCACTACAGTAACCCGTTGTGATGTGCAGGCGAATCATGCTCGTCAGCAAGAACGATCTTTTCGGCGGCATGGAAGTGGATTGGTCGTACACGTGGGACGAGTTGAGCGGTCCGCCGGTGCTCGGGGAGAAAGGCCTGCAAGTCAGGCTGAAGGTAAGTTCGACTTTTTATCATTCCGTCCGTGTCCCATCTACAGTAGAATTGATTCGCAGGAACCCAAGAAAAAAGTGTTGGGCGTTTTCGGCAAGTCTTCAGGCGGCAAACTCATTCATTTTCCCGATGAGCAAGTGGCTAAAGTAAAACAGTTTTTACTTGATGCTCTGGTTCGAGGTGCTTGATGCTCAGGTTTTTGTTTCCATTTTAGTGGATCGCTGAAAAATGTCAGAGCGCATATCGTACGGAAAGCGGTACCGTTTGACACGATTTCCGGTCGAGTAACGTGCAAGTTTTTTAAGAAATTGCGTCGAAAAATGAATCGCGCGATTTTTTTTTCTTTCGTCTAGTTAAATTTTTTTTGGTTTTTTTACTTCTTGCCTGCGTTGTCTTTTTTTGTAATACTCGGGTAGAATTTTTTTTCGTTTGAATTATTTGACCGATGATTAGCAAACGGAGTCTATTAATGTGCTTAAAATATTTTTAAACTGAAGGTATATATTTGTTTTTTTTTCAATTTTTATGCGAAATCATGTTGTTATTTTGCCTTCTTTGTTTTCTTTCGTTTGCTTGCATAATTGACGTTTTTTCTTATTGTTAATTCTGGTTAATTAATTAATTTATCTTATTTCTAATTATAAAACGGAATAAAATTAACAAAAAAATTAGTGAATAAATATAGTTGTAGGTCATTCGCAACTTCGGCCAGAATAAAAGTACATTAATTTTAAAAGCTACATATTTTTGATGTTGCTGAAGCTGTGAAGCCAAAAACCGAGTAAGTCGCACACCCAATGTGCATTTCGACGGGAAATTACAATTTGACTCACTGCGCAGCAAATGAAACAAAAAATCTGCACTAGCTACTTTGCAGTTCGTTCAAGAAGACTAATTATCGTATTTTGGATTCTCAAACCATACAACGATTCCAAATTTTCCAAACTGTTTGACAGTGCAAAAATAACTGAAGGAAAATACACAGTGACCAACAGTGAAGCTAATTTATGCTTGTTTTGGCAAATGGCAATCTGCCCCAGTGACAAAATAACGACCGAATATGCCAGTTGCGAGAAAATAAGATGGACGTCCGGAAACAAATAAGTCTAAAGAAGAAGTCTTGCAAGCAAAGTTGCAAAAAATGTCCCAAATTTCGTTCTGAGCGTTATCTCCACAGGATTAGGAGCTCGTTGTGAGGAAACTTTCCAAATGTTTTTCGTTGTCGCATGATGGACATGGATATGTATTTTCTCTATAGTTAGACCCCTCGAAAGTTAGACCTCTCGAAAGTTAAACCCCTTTTAATGAGGTTGAAAAAAGATAGACCTTGTCTAACTTTCGAGGAAATACGGTAATCAACTTCACAAATAATCTGCAGTCAACAGGCCAACTTTAGTCAGTGATCAGTCGCCAACTATAGTCGATGTATACTATAGTCGGTGATCAATTATCGACTCGGCGGTACGTTACTGAGGGTGGTTCTCCCTTATTCAATCTCTACGTACTCTCGACGAATCACGAATCTGAATATATGTAGTCCCGTGCGCTTCTGTAATTTGCATAGCTGCATTGCGCATTTAATCAGTTTGCGATTTTAGCTCGTCTGTAACAAAAACATGGAATTAATTTAATTATTTTACTTTTAACTATATTTACTGAATTTATGCGCTTTACTGCAATTCTGTTCACGCTCAACCGCGGTCGAGTCCCGACACGACCAATGAATCCGCTATTGAGCGCCGTTGGTTTGGCTGATGTCAGCGACGCTGTGGATTGCATCAGATTTTTCCAGTCGATTTGGCTCTACCTTTCTTGGAAGAAATCAGTTGTGTTTGCCGAAGGATCTGCGAGCAGACGAGTTTCGTCAAGTTGATCATCAAACTTTAGCTTTGCAATAGGCGAATCAACTCAGAATCGTGATTTGCTTTGGTTAACGTTGAGTTGTTATTCGTTTCACTCTCGTTTTAATTGTCGAAATTAGTTTAGCTATTTCGATAGGCTTTTTAGATCCGATTCGAAAAGTTATTTTATGTTGTTTTGTTCAACTTGTTTTGGTTTTTATTTGAAAAGTAAAGAAACATTTCGTCCGAGACAAGCGGGCATTGAGGCTCTGCATCTAAATTGCGTGTCTGTGTTTAAAGTAAGTTTGGTTCACGTATCGCAACTCACGAGTCAGTCCTTTGTTTAGTAATGGGCGAAGTTCCTGGATTTCGTCAGGCAAACAAAGAACCCATTGCCTTAACTCATTACAGCGTCTACAACCAATCAATGAACTATTGGTTCAGCCATCCGTTGTTGGCTAATAGATTTCAAGCGCTAGAAGAAACTTCCAAACATTTATGGTTTCTCGATTCCATTTATCAAAGATCGAGTGGAGCATAGACATAGACCACGAATGTGTGGTATAAGTTACGAGGAAAAACCATAGTGTTGTAAGCTAGCACTTCCAGTGTCATGCTAGATATGGCCCTTTAACCTGCATCAAAGCCTTCAACAATTAGAAACTGTCCAATGGGGTTACATATAACTTCAATTATTTGTTCTTGTCTCTATGCTTATGGTGTGTTTTAAATTCAGTGTTTGTTTCTTCTGTAGTACTCTGCCTATCCATTAGAAAATCTTGTCGACATAATGAAATGCAAATCCAGGGGAGATTACATCTGTTCCAGGTGCCATTAGTCATGGATGTGGAATCGAATACAATGGAAGTGGAGGCCACCCATTCTAGCCGACAAGCTTTGTCGACACTGGCAGAGGGGCAAAAAGGATTATCCGAGTGATGAAGAGGGTGGCAAATGAGGTCAGGGTCGCTCCAGCAGTATTGATTCCATATGTACACACCTTAAGAAATTTTAGATTTTTTTAGCCTAAGCCTAAGCCTAAGCCTAGCCTAAGCCTAAGCCAAACCTGAGCCTAAGCCTAAGCATAAGTCTAACCTAAACCTAAGGCTTAGACTTAGGCTTAGGCTTAGGCTTAGGCTTAGACATCGGTTACCTATGTTTGTCTAATTTCAAGAAACCACTGTGAAAAACAAGGTAGTCCCGATAATATGTAAGTACCAGAAATATGATTATAATTCCTTTGTCTCCTGTAGGCTTAGGTTTAGGGTGCACGGTTTACTTCACATTGACAATTTGATACCAGATGAAAAAACGGTCAAAATGCACATTGCCACAATAGCAGCCAATGATCGCAAAAAATTTAAAAATCAACTTCAACTGGTATGAAGTTTTTTTCATTAACAAATAAAAAATCAGTATGATGTTGTTATCATTTTAGGTATTTTTGCAATGCGGATTAGCAGTTACGCTTGATTTTTGAATAGACGATTATCGCAAAAATCCTTATTTGACTATCATCGGTCACTTTATCGATGAGAATTGGGAATTGAAAGATACTTTAATTGGTGTATTCCCTTGGGACGTGAACTTACATCAAACGTATGAAACGCTTCCTACGTTTTTGTACGAGGTGTGGCAAATACTTCCTTACACTTTTGTCTCATAAGATGCTTATTTAAAACGAGATGCTTTTACATTTTAGAAATTGGACAGTTTCGGTTTGATGGATCATCAAAAAATTATTTTTGTTACTGACGAAGGTTTGAATTTGAAGAAAGCATTAGAAAACGAACATCGACTAAATTGCACTGCACATGTATTAAACACTGCTTTAAAAGACATGTTTGATAAAGAATCAAAATTGCCTACTGGTCAAGTATCCGAAATTCTTCTAGCGCTTGAAGCACTTGAAGCTTGCAAAAATTTGGTCACATTTATTTGTCAAAGTCATTTAAAAGCAGTAAGTTGTTTGTCTTATTTTATAATTTTATTTCAACTGACAAAACACATTTTTAGCAGCTGTCAAAGAAAGTCGTACCAGATGTAGACACGAGATGGCATTCTAAAGTGGATATGATCGAATCGCTTTTACAATCGTGGGACGAAATCGAAGATATTTTGACTGAACGTGATCGAGAATTAAAGAAGAACGATTTAGAGCATTTGAACAATATTGATAAAACCGAATTTTAGAACGATTATTTGGAATCATCGAACCATTTAGAAAGGCTATCAAACAAGTGGAAACCTCATCAAATTATCTGACTTCGCCACTTGTCCTCCCAGCATATCAAATGTTATTAAAGTCATTATCAACAATAGAAGGCAAAGAACGATGGGTTGAATTATTAAAAAAGAAATTATTGGACAGTGTCCAAAAAAAATTATTGATTTGTCAGGATCATCGAATCGCGTTAATTTTGCATCCTTCGTACAAAAAGTTGGAGATGAAATGTGTTGGAGATTTGGATAAATGACGCGCTTACAATGCTATTCAAGATATGATGGCGGCTGATGCAAGCGCTTCTGGAATTGAAAGCGATGTTAGCACAGAACCCGAATCGATTTTAAATCCAAAACGTCCCCGTATCGCGGCCGATGAATTTTTGTGCGCCAGATAATACAAATTTGAATGACGAATTAGATCAATATTTATCTGCGCCCTTGACAAAAAAATCGTTGCCGTCTTAGATTGGTGGAAAATGTCTTCGAATATGTATCCAAAACTGTCGGCAATCGCAAGAAAGTATCTTGCAATTCCAACTACCAGTGTGGCATCCAAATCCGCTTTTCATTACACCGGTCTAACCGTGATGGAATTAAGAAATAGCTTGAATCCTGATACGGTGTCCGATTTGTTATTTGTTCATCATTTCGATGATAGTAATCAAACAGATGATAAGTAGTTAATCAAATTGTTGGGTTTTTGTCATGTTTGTTGGAGAAATAAATTTGCATTTAACGAATGATTGTCTGTTGATTTAAAATACATTAATATTCTTGTAAGTTGATGCTTTTTGTGCAGATCAAACTTTTAAGTTTATAATGCATTTTTGCAAAAAATGGGTTTTAGGGTTGGGTTCGGGTTCACTATATTAGGGTTAGGGTTTGGGTTTTGAAAACGGGTTAGGGTCGGGTTAGGGTTAGGATCTGGTGGGCAGGATTTCGGTTCGGGTTCGGGTCAAAGTCTCAACCCTTTTCCGTGCCTGGACCTTGAATGGCAAACATTTGGCTACAGACCTAGGTGATGTTGGTGGATGCGAGCCTCAAAACAGCCATTGTTACCAAAGTGATGGAAACATAGTTTGGAATAGTAGTAACTTCAAAAACCTGTGTCGAATTGAATCGAGTGGTTCTTTCTCCACACGAGTTTCCAATCAATACGTTGTCATAGACAAAACCCAAGCAGCCTTCACAATTAACAAATAGCTAAAGAATGTGGGATACAAAATTTATTTGCAACAGCTCAAGAGATCTACCTTCAAGTAACAACTGGTCGCATGGCAAATCAAACCTTAACCAAATGGAAGCAACTTGGAGCAGTACCCGAAAATTTCAGTCACGACTTAATGGATGAGCAAGAGCATGTAACGCAAGCCCCAAAGAACCTCTTTGAAGATAAGCACTTTGATGAACCGAAGAATGATCATTTTAACTTCAAGCTACAGTTCTTATTTCAAAAAGTCTTGCAACTTTCGGAGGGAAGTTTTCGGTTAGTTTGGTTGAAACTATGTCGTGCTGCTGAACGACATTTGCATACCAGTTGGCAGCTACTTAGGCTTGATCTAACTCTTGGAGTCAGACTTCTGTTGCAACGTAACAACATAACTGCTCAATTTGCTAGTGATGCATTAATGATATGGCAATGTCGAGCTGTAGAGACAGATGACATCTCCTGGGACTATACCTTAAATGACACCTGCTACACTTATATGCCTGTCAATGTGAGTGGAGAGTTGTGGTTTGTGATCCCTGGTAGTCGAGATTTAGTTCGAACTTCACCAACAGTCGATTGCAACCATCACCTAACTGGACTGTACAGGAATGCCGAAGGAAAATGGTAGACTACAGCTACATACACCCATGTAAGTAATGTTCCATTAGAAGTTGCTTGGAAAGGAAAATGGAAAGCTTTCATATTGGATGCACCAAACCTATTCCATGATGAGGTTGCTGGAGCAGTCAATATGTTTGTCTTGGTATGACATTACATCCATCGATTGCAAAATGTTGAAAGTGAACTACACCAGTTAGTCAGCTATACAGCTGCCCTTTCACTCGATCAAAGAGACAGTGGATGAGTAAGTTCAGGTTTTTCAATAGAATTTTACAAATATCGATTTTTTTATTTCATCAGATACAGGTTATTGCCATTGACCAAATTGGAGCCATCTTTAGAAAATGTCACATTGGAATCGGTCAAAGCTATGATAATGGTTGAGATTGGTAGCTTATGTCAAGGATTTTTTTGTCGACTGCAAAGTGCATTTAAATGTGTGCAATTGATCAAAAAACTATGAAATACTTGGACAAATGCCAAACTTGATCTTCACAGGCCGATCATTCGCTAACCATAGCTTTGACGTTGATCATATTTCATGGGCATATGTAAAATATAAAATACTCATAATCCTAATTTTTACATGTACAGTAGTGTGTAAAAGTTTATCCCCCTGTGCGCGTTTTTGAATTTTTGGAATTCTACACTAAATGCGACTGTGGCATTGCTAACTTCATCTGAAAATGAATGTCTGCTAACCCCAAAGATAAAAAATTACGCTGAACACGAAATTATCCATTTTCGTCTAATCTTTTTATTAATTAATTAATGATGGGTAAGAAAAGGAGTCTTTCGCCAACGAAACGTGCTCGAATCGTTACATTATTTAAAGATTGTAATCTTTCTAAAAAAGAGATTGTGTGAAGGGAAAAAATTACGGCAAAGACAGTTCAAGATACTATTGCAAAATTCAATGCTACCGGATCGTATCGCAACGTGCCTCGAACTCGACGTTCGAAATCGGCGAAGAATTATACAAGAAATCGAAAACGATCGACGTCTGTCGAGTTCCCAGCTTCGAGATAATTTAGCAACTGGTGGTGGCGTGTCTGTTCATGCTTCGACGATTCGTCGATTTCTTATTCACGCTGGATTTCGTGGTAGGATCGCCATACGAAAACCGTTCATCAGAGAAGTCAACTGTAAAAAAAGACTAGAATTTGCTCGTCGACATTTGAACTGGACTCCTGCGGATTGGGCTCGCGTTCTGTGGTCTGACGAATCGAAATTCGAATACTTTAATAAAAGAACGTATGTCTATGTTCGTCATCGACCGGGCGAACGTTATTCGATAAAGTGCATGGTTGGAACAGTCAAACATGGTGGCGGCGGCATTTTGGTCTGGGGTTCGTTTGGCGTCGCCAGTGTTGGCGATTTATTTTTCATTCCAAAAGATCCCAAATTTACTGCAGTCGCTTATACGAATTTACTAAAAGATCATTTCCGTTGATTCATCAATACCTCTCAGTGCAGTTTCGGATTGGATTTTTCAACAAGATAATGATCCAAAGCATTTGGCTAATTTATCGAAAAAATATTTTCAAGATGAATCGATTACCGCTATGGAATGGCCTCCTCAGTCGCCAGATCTCAATCCGATCGAGAGTATATGGAGAGTAATGAAGGAACAATTAATTAGAAATAATTGTTGCGAAAAATGAAAAAGATATGAAAGAAATATTGATTAACTTTTGGAATTCAATTACTGTCGAAGCTTGTAAAAAATTGATATATTTGATGCCAGAACACTTACAGGCTGTCATTGATGCTAATGGTTATCCAACGAGATACTAAATGACTTATAAATGTGAGTTTAATGTTTGAAAGTAAAGAAATGTTGTCAGGATTGTTTTATTCTTGTCAGAAAAGTGCAAATGACACAAAATGTTAAAAATAGCAGTGGGGAATAAACTTTTGCACACTACTGTATTACAAAAACAAAACTGTCATTTATTAATTTTATTCTTTATAGAATTGATGATTTCCAATTTTCCTCGCTTTTTTAACTCTCGTGGTCCAATCCGGATACCCTTCTTTATCTGGATTATTATAATACAAACAATTACCAGTTGGATCTTGGCTAGCCGGGGCGTCATAAATTTGACCAGACCATTGTACAATATTATTATAAATTGGTACATCGGAAGTGATAGGAATATCTGTTTTACCATTCCAACATTCGAATTGAGATGGTGCCAAACAAACACCTTTAATGGTATTACCACCCCAATATCCTCTATTAGCTCTGGCTCGATTTTTGATCACCCAAGCGACCCATTTTTGACCTTCGTCAGGTTCGCCACGGCATTCGGCCCAAATGGTTTTCGCATAGATTGTTTTGTCTGGTGATGTCTATAAAAGGAAATCGGGTATTTTGTATTGTACATTTTGCGAAATCATTTGCCAGTACGTACGCATTGCAAATCTTGTATGCACATGGGCGTCAAATTTGTCTTACCCGTTGAGCTTTTGCAAAATTAAATCGACTGGATCAAACAAAAGAAACCCAAACTAATCACTATCAATCTTGGCAAACGACTGGTTTTGTATTTAATAAGCTATTGTAAAAATATAGTCTATAATTAAAAAGTTTACCCCAGTAGTGCCGCCGCCGCCGCCAGTGTTTGAAGACTTCATCACCCCGCAAACTGAATATTCGTTTGGTGTGATCGCTTGATCTTTTGAAGCTGCATTTTTTTTCATCCAACACGTTCCACCATTATAGCCAGTCCAAGTAAAGTGGGTGCATCCGGACGTTTGCCCACATACTTGACTGCATTGTTCGCCCTTAACTTGCTTGGAGCTTAAATCGTTACCTTTAAAATCGCAACGTTCGGCCCATGAAACAGCTGCTTCTTCGTGCCAAGTGTAGCCGAAAACGCATTGAGAAGTCGATATAAATATTAATATCGCTAGATTGGCAATGTTGAACATTTTCAAACCACAGCTAGATTTTTTAAATGTCAGTAAATAAAAGAAACAATAGAACTTCTGTGTTTAGAAGTGTTTAGGATGTAATAGTTGCCTGTATTTATAGGTAAATGGTGAAACTTGTGACTTGGCTGATGTTGAGTATGACGAATTGTATCATAAGTATCATTTATCATCATGTATCATTTCAAGCGGAAAGATTCCTCGACCTCTGTACTAATTTTAGTTAATGCAAGTATTTTCTACATTTTACCAGTTTCTTAAGTATGTCTAGCTGTTAGGCTTTTCGACCTTTGGAATTTCTTCCTCCTGTTCTATTGTCAATTTAATAATAATTTCCGCATTAACGTGCCCCAAACATTTAAAATCTAACTTTCTAGTTTTTTTCTGTGCTGTCTTCTATCTTAGATCTAAGACAGCACAGAATCAGACCATCATAGATAATTTTTGAAACATTTGATTTGTTTAAATGAAAAACGTAAATGGAAAACGTCTTGCATACCATAGAATAAAAAGCAAACAAGAATGCATACTACGTGCAAAAATGTGCACAAAAATAAAGTCATACATAATGTTGCATAAAAATGACTTAATTTATGACATTTACACAGAGACGCAATAAACGAACTGTTGTACGCTTTCTATGTTTTTGGTATGTCAGAATGTACAGACTTATAACATCGATTCGATAATTTGCGAAACTAAAAATAAACAATAAAAAAATAAAGTGAGTACAAACGTAATCGCCGAAAAGACAGTAAAAAGAGCTTGTCACAAGACACTGCGCTTTACACTTTACAGCATTTTGTTCTGATTGGTTGAAATGGCTGCTCATGTAACCACTTTTTATTTACACTTTTCTTGCATTCATCTGACTTGACAATGAGCTAACAGAAAATAAATTCAGTTATGTCTTGTCATTGCTGTGGTCGCTTTTTCTTCGTCTAATGAGGGAAACCTTTTTACTGCCCGACGCCGATTGTGGTGTCATATATATTAGTCGAAAGCCCTTTCAGTGCTGATTCGCATGATATAGATATTTGGCCCTAACGCTCTGTAGCTTTTGAGTAATTAACAAAAATCGATTAGCATAGTTTTTTGAATTAAATTGCCTTTTTAGCTGCTTACCTCAAATTGTCTGCTAGTACGCGTGAATGCGCAAAAATTTGGGAGGCCGAATAAAAAATTAATTATTTTACTTTTCTGATTAATTTTTAATTAATTAGTTTTGTTTGTTAAAAAATATTTTGAACGGTTCTTTGTGAACAGATACAGTTCTTTGTGAACCTAGAATTTTGCTAAAAATGAATTTACAAAATATCATTTCGTGCTTCGTGCAGCTGCAGTTTCTGCACCAGCGACTAGTAAAATCACGAAAATGGAAAATGCTATTGCTGAAAAACTATTAATATTAAAATATTAATTAAAGGCAGTCAGTGCACTGATTCAGATAAGCACGAAATTTTGGATGTGGGGTCATCTTCTTCAAAGCAAAATGTTATCGACGTGGACATGGTTTCATCGGATGATTTAGAAGGTACATCAGTCGAGGGTGGGTTGGAATGCAGAGGAATCGATGATGATGAAAACGATTCAGACTTTGAAGAAGAACCTTTGAAAGTAAAAGGATGAAAAACGAAGATAACAGTTAGTAAAATGAAAGAAATGATCAATTACGTTGATGCAAATCCCGATTACACATATTCAACATACAGAGTTCGATATAGCGCGTTAAAAGGCAGTAAAATAGTGTCGCGTATGCGACTTTTGATAAAACAGAATGGTTCATTCCGTGACAAACGAGCTGTATACACTGTTGTTTCATCGCAATATCATGAGGCCAGGCGCGGAGGCAATGAGGTACATGATTTGGATTTGTTGAGTCAGGGTCAAAAAGCAGCGAAAGAAATCAGCATAAAATTTAAAGGCAGCCCTTGCTGGCTTTCAAATATCAAGATGAAGAATAAAATTGTATCGCGAAAAGTTACCATGACGTGCACAGACAGGCAAATGCAAAATGCAGATAAAATTGCACAGTCTGCTGTCGATTTTCGAGCGGATGTTTTGAGGGAGGTTCCAAATTATCAAGTTGATCAAATTTTCAACAGTGATCAGTCTGGATACACCTATGAAATGCATTCCAATCAGACTCTATCTGCTAAAGGCGAAAAAGTGACCATGGTAGAGGTTAAATCTTTAAATAAAACAACGCATTCTTATACAATGCAGCCTATTATCAATTACAATGGACAACTTCGAGGAAAGTTGTATTTACGTCTTCAGGAAAAAAACGGCCGCATGGGCATAAAAGTTAAAGAAAAATATTTTCGTGCATCAAATGTTGAGGTAACATGCAGTAGCTCTGGAAAATTGACGACAAGCTTATTCAAGTGGTGGGTGGAAAGGGTTTTTTATCCTGAAACATATGATCATTGTCTAATTTTGCTGGATTCATGGACAGGCCAACAAAATGA
>JAQGBA010000462.1:0-33959 GCA_034698125.1 Prionchulus punctatus | reverse complement strand
ACTTAAGATTTACACCTTCTATTCACCCTTCGCCCCCTCTAAAAAATCCCCTAGTTTGAGTTCGCAACGACTCGGCTAATGTTTGCCGTTCCCTTGTCAGTGATTTTAACGCTCACGTTGGGAATGACAAAAATATGACTGGTGGCACTTGGTAAATTTAACTTGTTCACATCTAAATTCAAACAGTGAATTACTACTATCATTCTGCGAAGCCCAACTTTTCAAGAAAATGAATACGTTTTTTCTCATTAACTGGACCATAAAATAACTATGACAAAAACATAATCAATAAAGCGACCCTCGAGTTCATCATTGGACTGACGTCATTTATGAAATTCATGATTGATGTACATGTGTTTCGTGTACAAAATAATGTCAAACTTACGCAGTAGTCCGAGCTACAACAAGGAATGGTTATCGACAGAAGTCTTTTCAACTGATGGAACTGAAAAGCAAAGTAAACATACAATTCGAGAACTAGCCAACTGTGAAAACGTTAAATCATTGAAAACTTGACATCACTTCGTTCGAAGAAATATTCGAATGGATAAAGCAAACTGATACCATGGATGCAACTTCTAAAGAAAAAAATGTAACCCCGTCGGATGGATTCCAATTGTGAAGGCGCCGCGATTTAAAGGACCTGTGACGAAGCTCAACCTTGCTTTAATTTACATTCCTATTTTTCTTTCTCATGATGACGCCTCGTTGCTGAATCATGATGATTTCGCATTTTAGCTTCATCATCAGACATTGCTCAACTGGAAATCGTAATATTTTCTGTTAGTTATTGAAATGTAACCCGTTGGAGCGGCCGTCTCACTTGTGAGCAAGGCGCCCAACGTTTTTATTATGCAATTCGGATCCGATTGCTTTTCATTTTGTTTCACTTTCAATAAAATACAATTAAATAATTTCATTTATTCAACTTCTCAAGTGACGGGAAATGACTTCCGTTACAGACCTTATCCAGTAAGACTCTGGAAGTAGTAGCATCCAAACATTGAGGGTTTCACCAGGTGCTACATGATACTTTCTCGATACGAACCTCCACTCGATTTTTTGTAAACAGAAAACGGGAAACCATAAATTTTTTTTGTTAAAATTACTCCTCCTAAACAGTTTATCGCAAGGTTCGATTTGGGGTTGAAGTTTAAAGCATATAGCAAAATAAATAAAACAATATCAAATGAAACCCTGGCCGAGAGAAAATCTATAAATTAAGGGAGAACTATCTTGAAAAATTTTCTTGAACATTGTACACCTGTTACATAGCAGCGACCATGATCAAGGGTTTTAATTTGAATGATTTCCTTGTGTACTTCAACCGCAGATTATGATGATGCCTACATTGCGAAATGCATCCAAGATGCTGTAATAATGTCGACATTGTTTCCGATTTTGCACTATATTCATGAAAGGCAACCTTGTGCTTGTGATAATGTTTCCAAATCTGAGCTTGTTTTAAAATCAAATATTTTCAAATTGGTGCAATTTCTGAGTATGAAGGATAAAAAGCTGTCTCCTGACAGACCACACTTCCTCATACGAAATCTTTCAACAGTAAATGTGGTTCAGTGTCGCCTAAAACATTCTTTTGAACACATTTTGAATGAACAGTGGTTTAAGAATAGTTTTCTTATGTTTCGTTAATTTTGAAACAATTTTGGAATTTCAAAACGTGATTCAGACAGACGAAGCTCTGTGGATTCTTCATTAAATTTAAAGAAAATTTTCCATAATTTGATCAACTAACAAAACTGGTCAACAATAGATACTAGTCAACTATAGACACAGTCAACTATAACAATGGTAAACTATCGGTACTGGTCTACTAAAGACACAGAACAACTGTAAACAATGGGCAACTAGACACTTGTAAACTATTGGCACTGGTCGAAAGGTCTGTTCCAATCCGGATCTGGATCGGGCGGCAAAGCGCACACTCGATTCGGATTCGTCAAAACATTGGCAAATCAGATTTCAGTCTGGTCTATCTATACGATAAACAGATTTCAGCCGAGTATCTAAATGATAAAAAAAATGCCAAGTTAAAAACAGATTTTCAACAAGTAGTTTGTTTGAAAAATGAGTAAAAGAGAAACGAATCATCTAAATTTTTCTGCGCTTATAGATCCTCAAGAGTCAATGTAATCCACTCGCCATTTGACGTTGTTTGGAAATTTTCCCTTTAAATTTCGCGCTCAATTGCGTTACGTAGTCCATACTCACACATCTTTCTTATAGAATTACTGTAGACATCGAAAATTGATTTAAATTTGTTTTTTGTTCGATGGAGAAATAGTCTCCGATCGTACGAGCTTCACCACAAATGCCAAAATGAAATCAATTACATTCAATTTTATGCTGAGATTTTTTATCTCTATTCCTACGATATGGTTTTAATCGGTCCATTCTTTGAAACCAGTGTATTTGTGACGCGAGTCAAAATCTGATTCAATTTTATTTACATTTCTAAAACAAATTCCTAAACTTTATAAACAAATTTCAATCTCCAAAACATATCTCAAAATCTATTTTCATATTTCCAACTTTCTAACTTTTTCAATTCAAACTTTCATATAAAATTCATAATCTTTCAATCTATTTTTCCAACTTCTCTTAAATCAACATAATCCCACTCGCTGACGCGCTTTCCGCCTATAAAACAAAGAGTAAAAATTAGCAGAGTCAGTGGTCGATTGGACACACTCTGCGCGTTGCCATCTCGCTCGTTTGGAAATCTTATTCGTTTATTCATCAAATAAAATTCGTATTCGTGAACTGTACCGAACCGAAACCGCACAACATCAGCGCTACAGTAGGTTAGGACTCGTTAGCCTCACGTTCGACCGTCACTTATCGTATTCGTTCGTCGCACTGCCACGTGCGGCGATTAGTCACAGGTTCCTCGAATAGGAGCACTGTGACATATTGTTCATTTGCAGATGGACATATCTGTCGAATTTTGTTGACAACACAGCTCGGGCAAAAATGTCTATCGTCCTCGCCTAGTCGTCCGATGGTCCTGAACAAGTAAAATATCATTAGAATATCCAAAGAATTACTTTTGTTTTATTACCAATAAATAAAGTTCCGATAGGCATGATGTCTAAACTGGTTATTATTGGGCTGTTTCTCTGTAGCTAATATTTCATTTCGCTGGACCATTGCTACATTCAAAACATCGTCGTTCATAACAAGATCGTCAAACTTTGCAGTCGTTGAAATACATGGCTGCTCATTACAGTAAATGTTCTCCATTTCAGTTGGCATTTCTTTGCACTGAAAAGAAAACTGTTTTTATATGTACACTGCATGTAAAAATCAAAATAGCCTACATGTCCACACATTGACACCAGTTCGATATGCCTTCGTGCTCCATAATAGGATCTTTCTAGCTACTCTCGACCAGTTCTTCCAACTGTTCGGCAATAGTGGTGTTATCATTCAAAAATTTAGCTAGTATATTGAATGCATGCTCTTTAATCGTCTGACTAAATTAACGCTGGGCGTAAAGACTTTCGGAGTTGGTAGCATTTCGGTTTCTTCCTATTGAATAGTTTGAAAACTTAAATCTAGTTTTAAAAGTACAAAAAATGCAAAATCACTTCGAATTTCTTCTGATTGCTGCAACGACATATACATAAATCGGAACGTTCTTTGTGAAGGCATTTTCGCTTGCAAGCGCCTTTACAAGCGCAGGATGTAATGTTACAAATGTACTAACTAAAAATCCAGGAATACATCACAAAAACGGAAAAAACAAATTTACGAACTTTTTTCCAGCAAAAAGCGACGCCTCTGGATTATCTTCGTCGCTTGACGAATCGCCTGATTTCTGTGAAGATTTTCGTTTTCCAAACAAAGGGCGCCGACTTTTTAAAAAAGCCATCAGAAAATTAATTTCAAAGAAAAGAACAAAATTGAGAAACATTATAAAATCGTTTTTTGCGTGCTCACTTTTTAAATTTTCGCTTACTTGGGCTGCTTATGTCATTTTAAATATAGTTAGTTATAATTTGTCCTGAAAGCGATTTTGGAAATTACTATCGAAATTGAGACGATTGAATTATTTTGATTGGTTGATAGGCATAGTAGGCGCGTTTTTGCTAGGGGCGCTGCCAAGTCCGGACATTCCCTTCAACTATTGTTTATTATATTAACTGTCAGCACATACATGTACAAGCATGCAGTCTATCTTATAATGAGCTTTACCATTATTTTATTTAATGAATTAATAAAATGAATTAGTAAAATTAAATACCTAATTACGTATGTCCCGATATTAAGTGGTATGTGCTACAACAATAAATCTGAAAGCTTGAAATCCATCAATTTAAATTTGACCAACAGTCAACTTTTCTTAAATCAATAAAAACTAAAGTTAGTCTCAACACAAGAAGGCCGATCACAGTAGGAACAGCAGGCATAAAGAAGGAGACCTGATCCGCAGGTTCAATACATTTTATATCATTGGTAGAAAGGTTTAATACAATAGGCAAACGATAATTCATTTCATCAGCGTCGTTTCGATGTTTTAATTGAAGCATACTAGAAAACCTTTATACCGATGATAAAAATTGTATTGAACCTGCGGATCAGGTCTCCTTCTTTATGCCTGCTGTTCCTACTGTGATCGGCTCTCTTGTGTTGAGACTAACTATAGTTTTTATTGATTTAAGAAAAGTTGACTGTTGGTCAAATTTAAATTGATGGATTTCAAGCTTTCAGATTTATTGTTGTAGCACATACCACTTAATATCGGGACATACGTAATTAGGTATTTAATTTTACTAATTAATTTTATTAATTCATTAAATAAAATAATGATAAAGCACATCATAAGATAGACTGCGTGCTTGTACATGTATTTGCTGACAGTTAATATAATAAACAATAGTTGAAGGAAATGTTCGGACCTGGCAGCGCCCCTAGCGAAAACGCGCCTACCATGCCTATCAACCAATCAAAATAATAAATAAAAAATAAAATAATAAAAGATCAAAATAAAGAAATGAGAATTGCCATAAAAATATGTTTCATTGAAAAATACATTTGCTGTCAATTGTAAAACTTCATGAAAAAAAGAACAACAAATAATTGGCAAAAAAATGCCCAAGAAGTTTGACCGTTTTTAATAAGATGAATAGCAAATAAATTAATGCGAATTTCTCCATGGATAATTAAATTAATACTTAATAGCTTATTTAAAATCGCTACCAATTACCGTCAAAGAAGTTACAATGTATTCAGATACGCGTGGTGGTCAAAATCAAAACCAATTTACTGCATCAGCTATTTTTCACTGTGCCAAAAATTTGCCAATCGATATTATTGAACAAAAATTTTTAGAAAGCGGCCACACATACATGGAAGCGGACAGTATGCATTCATGCACCGAGACTGCTAAAAAAGATGTCACTGTCAATGCACCTGAAGAATGGTTCGATATTATTGCAAAAGCGATAACGTCGAAACCGTATCTGGTAAAAAAAATGGATTTATCAGATTTCTACAATATAAAACCATTGGCACAAAGCGTCAAGTTGGACAATAAGAAAGACAACAATCGTCAACCGGTCAATTGGCTAAAAATAAAAATATTGCGATACGAAAAGGCTAATCCGAATAAAATATCCTTTAAATATAACTACATCGAAACCGATTTTCGTTTTATCGATTTGGAAGGTGTTCGAACTCGTCAGTCTGGTGGCAATAACGAAATCAGATTAGCTCAAGCATATTTTTCGCCACTTTCGATATCGATTGCAAAAAAAAAGATTTGATAGATCTTTGTAAAAGTGGTGCTATACCATTGAAATATCACAATTTTTATAATAATTTGAAAACGGATAAATCGGTTCATGATGCTTTGGCCGAACCCGATATGGATGAGGAATCGGATGATGAAGAATTTTGAACTTTTTTTGCTTTGATTTGTGTGTTTCTTTTTCTTAACTGCATGATCGGATTATGTATGGTTTTTTCGCTGCTTACATAAACGGTTTGGGCATCTTATCTTTTATAAGCTTTTATCACAAAAATTCGGTCAGATACAATATAAAGCCATTAATTGAAAACAGTTATCTCGTTTTTGCAGAACACTTTAGCATGGCAACCAATACAAACTTTAATCAGTGTTCAAGTAAAAGGAGTTAAGTGTCTTTTATCAGCTTGCTGTTGCATGTTATGACTGTTCCTTGACAATGTTTAGAGAACTTACTGATACTGATTACGTGGAGCAAAAATTTTAAAGCTGTCTAAAATGTGAAAGCTAGGGCGACAACTTAAAACTTTGACCTCAATTTTCTCGAAACGCACTTTTTGCAGTTAACTCTTTTTGCCTGGTAAGAGACGAATTAATATGATAAACAGTAACTAGACATATTATAAAACTAACTTTATTTTATCATTTTCGAAATGTAAAATTCAGTCTGGGTTCCGTGATTCGTTTTATTTTGGGCAATGAATGGCACCAGTAGCGATTAGTCAGTGGGTGCATGACTAGCAAACTTCCATTCATCAATGCTAGCTTTATCGGTTCGGGCGACGAATTCAATAAGCCTTTTCTTCGCCTTTGGTACCGCATGATAAAATCTCTGGTCGCACCTATCAATAATGAAGCAATCGGCGCTTCTGGGTCCAGATCTTTCTCATCATCGCGATGTTCGTCAATGTACTGATTACCATCCGTGTAACAGTTGATGAGAATGAAATTGAAGTCGCAGCCGCACGTGGCACTGACACAGTATCGTACGATTTCTTGAACCGGGGTCCAAGGTTTGGCTTGAATACAGTTGCCAGAGAACTTGTACTTTTGACCCATTTCGCCATATGCCACTTGTCGTCTAGGTATAGGGAACCATTTGTTGAAGATGAAAATTTTGGCCGCCTTTGTAATACACAAGCATATCTCGACAATAATTGAGCAAACCATCAGCCAATTGTTGTGATAAGAATGACGGACTATACGACAGGCGTGGTTGTTGCCTCTTGATTTCATCGAAAGTACAAGTGACTTGATTAAGTAAGCCAAGATAAAAACGATGTGAACTTTTCTTCGACAGACATTGTAGTTCCAGCGACTGCTCTCGACTATGACAATGACACCCTTTTGAGAAGGAAAAGTAGATATTGCTGACAATCTTATGACCCAATAAGCTTCTATTATTTCGTGGGTGAGATTTGGTCGGCTTCTATTCGAGATCAGCTTCAAATTGAGCATTTACGGTATATTAATTAAACTTGAACATTATGGTCATACACATGTGAAAAATGACATCATATTTGGTGGAAACTGTTTTCAAGGGAAAATGCCAAAAGTGAACCATTTTGCAAAAATTTCTTCCACACGTTTGATTCAAATAAAGTGTTGAAATCGTGACTTTATTTCTTGTTTTTACTTTACATTTTGCGTCCACCTTCCCTGGCTGCCCTCTAACATATTTGATCACTTTTGGATATATTATGACTCAGCCCTGCACTCCCTCATCAAATCGAAACATCATTATGGTACACTGACAGCAGTTATCAGTGGACCGGCTGCTCCCCGGATCCAAAAAGGGGCGTGTCCCGGGTCCAAATCCGGCCATCCTTTCCGGATCCCAGATTCGCTTGTCCATTCAGCTAACAGGCAATCATATTTTCCCGGATCCAACCGCTGGGCCAATAGGAAGCGAGCTGGCGGGCGATTGGTCGCCGCCGCTGATTGGTCGATCAGATTGCGGACCTTCATTAAGCGTCGGATGATCTATCGCTGAACAGTCGTGATTAGATGAACGATAAACAGACTAATTCTCGCCCGTGCAACGAGAGTTCGATACGCGCTCTCTCGAGAATGTGCATCCTGAAAAAAAAGTTGTATGAAAAGAGTTATCACACACTATCGGCGAAAGTTTCTCGAAAGTTGCAACTTTGCCACAAGTTGCAACAACTTTCTGAAAAGTTTCTCAAACTTTCGCGAAAGTTGACGAAAAGTGGCGCAACTTTCTGAAAAGTTGATGATAAGTTTCGCAATTTTCACATTTCTTTGCAATTTTCGACACATTTTCGAGAACGGCTACAAAAAGTCGCAAAATCGGGACCCTATTTTCCTATCGACAGGGATGACATGTTTCTAGCAGGCGGACACGTGCAAAGTATAGGGCCGTATAGGGGAAAAACGCCCAAAAACGCAATTTTTCGTCTAAAACTCGCAAAAGTTTGAAAAATTTGTTCGAAAAATGCAAATTCGCTCGCGAAAATGTAGAGAAAAATGAAAGATCTCCAGTGAAAATCGCCACCGTGTCCTCTCGCCTTTCGGAGGATGAAGTGTTTATATTCTACGAGAGAAACTCGAGTCATTAATAACGGAGTCATGGAACGAATTCGCGCAATGTTTCAATGCTGTCAAACCAGCAATAACAACGAAGACGACAATCAACAACATCGTTCTTCGTTATTTTCGCCTCGCGTTTTGATACTCGTCTGCGTTCTCGCATAAATTTTCATCTTCGTACCTCTTACGACTACGCACTGACTGACGAATACCGATGGACAACGTCGCTCGGACAATGTGCATATGGGCCTCTTGTACTGTACGTGGACAATAACTCGTCCATCACTTTTCATGCGCTCGACGTCGAGGAGGGGCAGGCCGTGAAGGAATTTTTGCGAAACCGACAATGAGGGCAATTGTGGAATGGACGATTGTATTCATTGAACTCGCAGTTTCTACACGTGGACATTGCTTTACGAAAAATCGGTAACAGGGTGAGTTTTCGGTTTCTACCTGCAAATTTGCTTCTCAAATCTGCACAAACTTCAATTTTAAAATGTAAATTTCAATTTTAAATTCATAAATTTCGAAATTCACGCGAGATTTTTTCGTTTTCACCAGCGATTTTCATTTCACTGGCGAATTTGCGATTTTCACTGGAGAATTTTCATTTTCGAATTTGCGAATTTGTTGGAGATTAGATTAGTACTTCAGTCACTGGACAAAATTATGTTTAGTCGAAATTCAACTATGGTCGTTGCTTAACTATAGTATCCACGAAACTGGCTATGTCTACTGTAGTTTGCAAGCAAATATAGGCTATGTGCAACTATAGTATCTGTGCGACTATAGTCTCACTGTGACTATAGTTTCTGTGCGACTATAGTCTCACTGTGACTATAGTTTCTGTGCGACTATAGTCTCAGTGCCACAATGGTCTCTGTGCGACTGTAGTCTTTGAGTAACTATAGTCTCTGTGCAAATATAAACTATGTTGAACTACCTACAGTCAAATGACCAGGAAATTTTATTGATGAATAACAAAACAAACAATATTCAAGCAAAAAAACAAAACAAAAAAATGGTGTATTAATTGTAATTTCCAAAGTCTGACCAACCTCCATTACCGTCGCTCGGACCGTTGGAACCCACCATGACTGCCTCCTCTAGAACCACGACGTCCACCACCACCTCGACCACCATTGGACGACCCTTCGTATGACCCTCCTGAATTTCCATAGCATCCGCAGGAGTCTGGTATCCCTGAGACTCCTTGGCAAAAGTTGGCCACTTGATTGCAACAGTTTTCCCGAGCGCTGGGAAAACTCATAAGAAAACAGCAGATCTGTGAGGAAAAAGTTGTACAGGGTGTTCAAAAAAAGACTGAAGGTTTTTTTTTATTAATAACTTTTTTAATTTAGAAAATTTTTAATTGCAACTTTTTTTCTTACAAATTAGGTTCTTTGAACTTTTTTTGAAGTTAATTGCGGAAGACTATGTCTCTCAAATACCCCTCCTCCCTGCTCACAAAATCGAGCTCTTTCTAAGGCATTTTGCATTACTTGCCGCAGTTTTTCGGGCTGCAGAGCCCTAATTTCTGCCCGAATGTTTTCCTTCAGCTGCTGAATTGAAGCTGGCATATTGGCATACACCCGGTCTTTCAATAGCCCCACAAGAAAAAGTCTGGGGCAGTTAAATCGGGTGATTGTGGATGCCAAGCGAAATCTGTTCTTCTTGAAATTATTCTGTCTTCAAAAATTTCATGCAACAGGTCCATCGTTGCTCTGGCAGTGTGTGCAGTGGCTCCATCCTGCTGAAACCAGATGTCCCAATTGTCCTCGACTGCTGGACTTACAAAATTTTCAAGCATTGTCCTGAAATCTTCAATATTTTCTTTGAGTCAAAATAATTGACTGTTTGTTTTGGTAGAAAAATTCAATGATTTTGATTCGTTGCTCGATGCTGTAGGTTGACATTTTTAAACTCCCAAGGGCATAGATTTCAATAAAAAAAACAGAAATAAAAAAGTTAAAAAATAAAAAAGTTATGAATTTTTAAAAACCTTCAGTCTTTTTTTGAACACCCTGTAGAATTGCCACGAAACGATTTTTTGCCCGATAACCTTACTTGCGTGACGTTAGAATTGTCCGAAGATGATTGACTTTGTCCCTGACCGCCCTTGGAACCACCACTGTTTCCTTTCACTCTCAACTGACCCAGCATTTTCTTCACAGACGAATCGTACAGTGGCGAACCCGTGGTTTCCATCGGAATGTTTCCGGGGTCCGGCACCCCGACCACCAGACCCAAAAGACTTTCCAACATTTTTTCGCAGTAGGCGTTGGTACTTGAAGCGCTGCTGGAACAATCTATCACTCGAAAGTTAGCATAAAAAACAAATTACGTGACTCGCCATTTAATGTTTCAATACCTAAGGCGCTCAAGGAGTTAGTCGATGGCGGTTGGACATCGGGAGGTGGACCTCCATTATGGCCACCGCCTCCATTATGACCCCGGCCACCGTACCTCGAGGATCCATCTCCACTGGCCCCACCACCATTACCGCCACCACTTCTAGGATATCCATGATTAGCATGAGAAGTACAAACAAAAGTTAAAAATACAAAACAGTTCAGGAACATTATTTTATGGAACCAATATTGGCATCGATGTATTACAAATGAAACTAAAATAGCGCTCTGATTTTGAACTATAAATGATGTTTGACATCAACTATAGTTCATCTTTTTGAAAAAAATCACTGATGCATAACGGAAAAATATTGAATTTACGGTAGTGTGCTGTTTAGCGATTGAGTCACGAAATCGTGAAAAATTGCAATTAAATTTGTTTTTGCGTTGGTGTTTGAACTCCCAATGCTGGTTCACTTTTATTCCATCATTTTGTTCATTTTTGTTTGTAAAACAAAATTCTTTGCGTGATTATATAGAAAATCAATCAAATCAAGCTGAATTCACGGGAAACAGCTGAAAAAGTTTGTGATGCTGTCTTGTTCAACGATATCAGCGGACTTCCCGATAAACAAGTTGCTGTTTCGTATTCTTGCACGTACAAGGCAGTGTTGATTTTCTGTTCAATAAAATGAATCAGATTTGTCAAATTTTTCGAGCAATCGAACGCTGTCTTTTCGAAATAAATGTTTTTCAAGTGTGGCAGAACAGCGAAAATATCGTCGGGAAAATCTTTCAATCGAAGATTTTTGATGTAGAGACTGTCGAGATTTACATTCGACTTGAAATGGGCGGAAGTCAACGAAGTGATTTTCGTGCTAGATACATCGAATACTGTCAATGTTTTCAAACTTTTCAGCAACGTTTCGGGCAAAGTCGAGATACTCGTATTGGATAGATATATTTCCTTGATATGTGTTAAGCCAGCGAATGTTTTCTTATCCAGCTGAGACAGATTTCCATTATCTACCATAGACAAGATGGTCAAATTTGGTAATTTGGCAAAAATGTCAGCATCTAATTGCACAATCGAAGTTTCATCCATTTTCAAATATGTTATGCTTGGCATGTTGAATGTTTTGCTGGATATCGTTAGAATCGGATTTTGGCTGATATAAAGAGAAGTTAATTTGATCAATGGGTCGAAGGCGCCGTCCTCGATGGTAACTATAGAATTTCTATCCAACAATAATTGATCCAGTTGATGCATACTGTCGAAATCGCCTTTGCTGATTTTGGTGATTTCGTTGTCCGATGCATAGAGTGTATCCAAATTCGTCAGCCATGAAAATGCCTTAAAAAAATCAAGAAATACAGCATGCTAACATATTAGAGAGCGCCAAATCGGATTCAATTCACTTCATAGCCAACTGTCAAATTTAGTTTTTGGCTTTCACTTACTTTTTGTATTTTATCCAATTTATTGCGAGATATATCCAAAGTTGTTAAATTGGTTAAAAACTTAAACGAGTCAGCGTCCATTTTACTGAGTTTGTTGCTTGCAATGGATAATTTGGTCAATTGATTTCCTTTGGCGAACGATAGTTCAGTTATGCGATTATGATCCAATCCCAGCACAGACAGCTTTTTGGTTTTGGCAAACAATGATCTGTCGACAGTTTTAATTTCATTATAAGCTAAGGTTAGAAATTCAAGACTTTCCAGCGAATCGAAAGCGCCAGCATCGATGGTAACTATAGAATTTCCTTCCAATGATAATTTTTCCAGTTGATGCATATTGTCGAAATCACCTTTGCTGATTTTGGTGATTTTGTTGTCCCATGCATCGAGTGTATACAAGTTCGTCAGCCATGAAAATGCCTTAAAAATCAAGAAATACGGCATGCTAACATATTAGACAGCGCCAAATTGGATTCAATTCACTTCACAGCCAACTGTCAAATTTAGTTTTTGGCTTTCACTTACTTTTTGTAATTTATCCAATTTATTGTGAGATATATCCAAAGTTGTTAAATTGGTTAAAAACTTAAACAAGTCAGCATCCATTTTACTGAGTTCGTTGCCTGCAATGGATAATTCGGTCAATTGATTTCCTTCGGCGAACGATAGTTCGGTTATGCGATTATTATCCAATATCAGTTTAGACAGCTTTTTGGTTTTGGCAAACAATGATTTGTCGACAGTTCTGAGTTTATTAGAAGCTAAATTTAAATATTCAAGACTTTCCAGCGAATCGAAAGCGCCAGCGTCGATGGTAACTATAGAATTTCTATTCAACGATAATTTTTCCAGTTGATGCATATTGTCAAAATCGCCTTTGCTGATTTTGGTGATTTCGTTGTCCGATGCATCGAGTGTATCCAAATTCTTCAGCCATGAAAATGCCTTAAAAATCAAGAAATACAGCATGCTAACATGTTAGACAGCGCCAAGTCGGATTCAACTCACTTCACAGCCAACTATAAAATTTAGTTTTTGGCTTTCACTTACTTTTTGTATTTTATCCAATTTATTGTGAGATATATCCAAAGTTGTTAAATTAGTTAAAAACTTAAACAAGTCAGCGTCCATTTTACTGAGTTCATTGCTTGCAATGGATAATTCGGTCAATTGATTTAGTTCGGCGAACGATAGTTCGGTTATGCGATTATGATCCAATCTCAGTTTAGACAGCTTTTTGGTTTTGGCAAACAATGATTTGTCAATAGTTCTGAGTTCATTAGAAGCCAAATTTAAAATTTCAAGACTTTCCAGCAAATCGAAAGCGCCAGCGTCGATGGTAACTATAGAATTTTTTTCCAACGATAATTTTTCCAGTTGATGCATATTGTCAAAATCGCCTTTGCTGATTTTGGTGATTTCGTTGTCCGATGCATGGAGTGTATCCAAATTCGTCAGCCATGAAAATGTCTTAAAAAAATCAAGAAATATGACATGCTAACATGTTAGACAGCGCCAAGTCGGATTCAATTCACTTCACAGCCAACTATCAAATTTCGTTTTTGGCTTTCACTTACTTTTTGTATTTTATCCAATTTATTGTGAGATATATCCAAAGTTGTTAAATTGGTTAAAAACTTAAATGAGTCAGCGTCGATACGATTGATTTTATTGTAATGTAGATCCAAGTTTATCAGCCGTTTTAGATTGGCGAACAAAGTCCGATTTATCGACATCAGCGAATTCGAAGACAGCGAAAGCGTTGCAAGATTTCGCAAATCCGCAAATGTATCATCGTTCAGCGATTGCAATTCGTTTTCATCTAGTCGCAGAAGTTGCAAAGAATGCAAGTCAGCGAATGTTTTTGGGTGTATGGCTGCATATGCGACAAAAACAGCATCGTCAGACTTATTTGTGTATTTTTTCTGTAAATTCAATTCTTTCAATTCTTTCATATTTTTGAACTGGTGTTCGGGCACCGACTCGATTTCGTTGAAGGACAAGTCTAAAATTTCCAACGATGTTAAATTTTGCAAACTCGTCATCGAAGTACTGTTCAATGCATTGCTGCTGAAATGCAATTGTTTCAGGTTAGTTAATTTTGCGAATACGCCTTCGTCAATATGATTGATGTAATTGAATGAGAAATCTGAAAAACAAAGAAAATCAAAGTCGCTTGCAAGGACATTTCTGATTTCATTCAAGGCGAAACTTGTGACTCATTGCTACTCCCCCCAAAAATGCTACTCCTCCCAAAAATTTTATTTTACCAATCCGCTGCAAATTCTTCAAGCCATCGAAATTCACAAATCGGACGTCTTGCAAAGCGCTGGCAGAAATTTGCAATTCTTTCAGCATTGCTAATTTATCAAGGCTTTTCGCTTTAATCGAATTGATTCTATGAAGTTTCAGATTTGCCAAACTTCCTTCGACACCTTGGAACGATTTTTCACCGATGCTCAAATTGATTCTCTCTTGTACGCATTGCAATTCCAACAGCGATCCATTGAGAATATCGAAAAATCCGTCGGGAATTCGATAATTTGGAAAAATCATGTTATCCAACGAAATCCGCCGAACGATTTTCTGCGCTTGTAGCACATTTTCGATCGCTTTTTTTAATTCATCAGATTTTAGCTCGGGGAGAGCTAACGTTATGCAAGAAATGGAAATGTCGATGTCGTTCGTTATATTTTTATCTTTGTAGTATGGTAAGCAGACACAATGCGACGTATTCCATAGATGTCGATCGGATGGCAAAAGATCGCGATCTTCAAAGAAGCAAGTGGTATAAAGTTGTTTTTCTGTTGAAATGCAAGCAAATTTGAAAAACAATATGAAAGTCGCAAAGAAAAGGAATTGCGGCATGATAGGGTGGAAAATATCTCAAATAATGTTGGAAAATGATGCGTGATTTTTTTGTCCTGTCCAAATATCTCATGGAAAACTAGTTTTCTTAGCCCTAAGGAGTTGGAAATGGTTTCATCAGATGTTGAACAAATCAACTTCCTGTTCGGTTCATGCAACTATACTGTTTTAGCATTCGTTGCTGACATTTACACCCCAGTTATTTTTGTAGTACGGAACGGAATGCAGACGCAATACATTGCATCCCACAGATGTGGATTGGATGGCGAACATTCATCTTCAAATAACACAGGTCTACAAAATTGAACTTTTTAAAATAATCAGAGACCACATATACTTTTTCTACTGTTCTGTTTCTGTTTCATACTGATATTCATATTGTCGTTTGGTCAGGGGTATGCAAATGCCCCAACGATTGTGAAAATCAAATAATTGATTGATGATTTCAGATCTGTTATCTATTTTCACCTGTCACATCGGGTTTTTGAGTTATAGGGATGCAAAGTTAAAAAAAAATCAAAAATTTCCCTTTCTCTCTCACTCTCTCTAGTGGATTGTGTATTGAGATTCTTTCATTTCAATTATTTGATTTTCACAATTGTTGGGGCATTTGCATACCCCTGACCAAACGACAATATGAATATCAGTATGAAACACTTAAAGATTTTTTTTAAAAAAATTTTTTATTTTTTTAAAAATTTTGTTATTTTTTTTAAACTTATGAATATGATTAAGGAGACTATTTGTAAGTAAGTTCAAGCGCCAGAATAGACAAATTTACTAAAACCTTCTTTTGAGCACCTTTTTTCAGATGAATGTTTGTCCAAAAATGACAATTTTGTGAAATTTGAAAAGGTTTCATAAAATAAAAACCTGACGTTCTGGAGCAAAACTGACCACAGATTTGTGATCAGCACAAAAAAGCCCTCTAGAAAAAGTATATGTGGTCTCTGATTATTTTTCTTTGTAGACCAGTGTAATTAATCAATGGCGTAATAGAAATACATGTTTTCAGCTCTCCATCGAAAAAGTCATAAATGGTACATATTACTCGATCCAATGAACCTGTAATTAGGTCAGTATCCTTTTAGTCAACTGTCTATAAACCACTAGTAGACTTACTCAATCTGTCAGGATACCAATAGACACCAGCCACAATACCTTTCAGTGAGTGCCAATACAGCTGTAGATCCCAACAGCTAGTTCACAATGTATCCACACGTCACAGCTATATTTGCTACCTATAAGCTATCATGTGCTACAGGCTCAACCAGAGCGAACAAGGAACTAGACTGGTCTCCAAGTGAAACACAATAATCTGCACAGTTTTATTCGATATGCATGCACACTCGAACCGAAATCCGTCAGACCAACTCGAACGCGATACGAACTAATTTACACAAACAAATCGTGCTGTTAACGTTGACGTAAAACCGATTTCTATGTAATTTTTGTAAACAAATAAAACATAAATACAGGTTAAATTATGATACAATTACACGAGCTTGCAGATCATAGTACAAAAGTATAAATAAAATGTGATTACAATTAAATCTAACGCTCGACGTCAGTTATTGTTTCTTGAATGCACCAGCAGGAAAATAGTGATTTAATTTTTTTATTTCAAATGACGTCATTAGTCTTACTTTATGTTTTTACGAATAGATCACGAAGAAATATTATGAACGCTATAAATTTCGACGTGCAGGACCGTCTGCATATACAGGAAATGCATCATGAAAAACAGAAAAACGTATCATCTCGATTGTGGGCGGGAAAAAATGTAAATTTTACCAGATGGAGAACGGGCACGTATCTATAAGGTTAAGAAATGGAAAAATGCCCTGTAAGCAATAAAGTGATATTGTTTAACCCCACATATGCAAACCCTTGTGGACGTAAAAGGTAGGAACTAGAGGCTCCTGAAATAAGCAAAACCTTCTGAGTATACAAGGGAGAAACAAAATGATTAAAAAACTCAGGCTGCACCAATTAATCGGTCATTTCTGGATAATCGGCCAGGTAATCAGCCAATTATTTGTCTAATTTTTTACACATTTTTGGTGAGAAAATGTGAAATTTTGAGTCAAAAATACAAATTTTATCAATTGAAACCTATAAGAAATATAAAATGTCTTGTTCGGGACATTTTTTCGATCAAACTGAGCTAATACGTTTGTAAATTCTACTCAGTCGAGGGTAACATTTAAAAAATTTTGCCATGCTAATAAATTGTTATTCACATCTCTGCTGCACAATTTATCACGATAAAACAGACCTTTCTCCAACACTAAGTTAGTTAGGGACAAAAAGGATTTGCGTCAATTTCTTAATAAAATGTACTATCGACCAATAATCGGTTAATCGGCTTTTCAATAATCGGCACAGTCTGATAAAAAACATAATTTTTTATCGAATTTGAAAAAACAATATCCAAGTTCTAAAAAAAAAAATTGGAATGTAATATTCATCTTTTAAGTATGCAAAACTTAAAGTGGTACCAGCTGTAATTGTCATTAAAAAATCGCTATTATAACAGTCCCTGTTTGTAAGTGGATGCTGGGCCACAAGTGTTGGTGTTTGTGTTTGTGTATTTTTAATTTTTGCTCCCTCGCAGGCATTGACCGAGAATATTTGTGCGTTTTGCCTACAGCCGACTAGCATAGTCTTACAGCTGTACGGACCAGAAGCTAAAGAGGACATCAGTGATGAAGTGGAGTCTAATATTTGGTGTGTCTAATACTTGGCATTTTTCCACTTCAAGTTCCTGGCTTTTTTCGTATGGGAATTGAAATGGAAAGGTTTTTGAAAAAAACAATGTTATCAACACTACAAGTAGTCATCCAGAACACCAAAAACACTCAGCAATAACGTCACACATAGTTATGCAAATGCATTCCTACAAAATTGTCATTCTTATAGTTATAAAGTCCTGCAAAAAAGCCACACTTAAAATTATCGAGTTCTGCAAAAATGCCAATGATAACTAACTATCCAGGTCTGCAAAAATACCCCCTTACCGTTTCGTCAGTGAATAAGTTTTTTAACAAAATTATAAGCCAGCTCCCAAGGAGCAAGTAACGGATTGTTATCATTCATTATTATGTTTCGTTTTCGAGGAAATACAACAACAGCTAACTGATACGCTCAGATTAGAGACTAGAATTGATTCACTGCATTTAAGAAAAGTTATATGGTTTACAAACAAAATCTTTCAATTTTTGATCTTGATGGTCATTGTGAAATTTTTATATGCTTACAAGCATTGAAAGTTCCAGAAACAACTTGCACAATGTTACAGTGCTTACAAATCTATTTTTCAAAGAAAAGTTCCAAATTTTTCAAATTTCATTGCACAATGTTATATGGCCATTGAGCAATACTATTCATTGAAGTACTTTACAGATACTTGCACAATCAATACGAGACACTTTACACACACTAATAGTAGGTAGGTAGTCATATTCAACTTGGCGGGAATTGCAATAAGCAGGTTGTGGCATACTGTAGTTCGATCTGCAGGTTCAGTATCTGAAAAAAGGTATGTAGAGTATAACTGAGAAAAATGTATCTCTATGCATTCTATAAGTGCACTGGTCATTTATTTAAAATTTTAGGTAAAGGGTATCTAGAGTAACTGAGAAAAGGTGTCAGAGTATAACCGAGGAAGACGTATCTCTATGCACTCCATAAGGTCTGGTCATTTATGTAAAACAGCGTAAATGACCAGTGCTCTTATAGAGTGCATTGATATATGTTCTTCTCAGTTATACTGAGGTAAATTTTCTCAGCATTAATATATTTCGCAGTCATAATTTCAGCGTAGATGACCAGTGCTCTTATATATAGAGTGCACTGAGATACGTCCTTTTCAGTTATACTCTCGATACCTTTTCTCAGCTTTCTCTAGATACCTTTTCTTTCTGTTTTAAAAAAACAAAATTGAAAAGCAGGTTTTACTCATTTATCAGCAAAACAACAAAATTTTCTCTACGGCGGAGAAAAACTATATTTTTCGATGAAAATGGGTTTTTGAGGGCCCTTTTCGGGCAAAAGCGAGTTTCGCGAAACTAAAAAACGAGAAAATTTACGTTTTATTTATTAAAATCCACGTTTAAAAATGCTCACAACTGCGCAAATTCGAAACGCCGGCGGCGCCGTGAAGAAATTTCGTTGCGGAATTTTGCGAATTTCGCCGTCGACGACGGCGGCCGACTCGAAACGAAGTCAAACCACGTTCAACGCCTACAACAAATCGGCGAATATTCGAAACGTTCGTTACAGAGGTGAGTAAAATTCAAAATTTGCCCTAAAACACTTCGAAAGAGCAAATTAATTGTCTCGCCGATTGTCCAATAGTTGTCCAAGGATTATAGTCGTTACGTCAACTATAGTTGACCATCGGCAATCGTTGTCCGTGTCTATAGTTGTCGTTAGACTATAGTTGTTCATCGACTATAGTTGTTTATTGAGTGAGTATGGCTGTCCTTAAACTGTAGTCCTTCATTTGACTATAGTTGCGCATCCCTATGGTTGCTTATTGAGTATAGTTCCCCATCGACTATAGTTGCTCATCGACACTATAGTTGCCTACTGACTATAGTTGTTCTCCATGGACTATAATTGTCCGTCAACTATAGTTGATCAATGACTTTAGTTGTACATTGTCTATCGACTATAGTTGCCCATCGACTATGGTTGTTCCCCGTGGACTATAGATTTCCATCGCCTGCGCGTAGTAGTATAGTCGTCCTTCCACTATAGTTGACCACCGACTATAGACTATAGTTGTCCGTCGGGTACATTCATCGTTAGACTGTAGTTGATCAACGCGTATAGTTGGACGCGCACTATAGTTGTCCCATCAACTATAGTTATATAAAGACTATAGTCGATTCGTTGGCTCGTAGATCCGGCGATAACGGACCTGTGCACGCCGTGGATGATGAACCCGCGGCTGCCCGAGTCCATCCAACCGTTGGAGATGCGCTACCCGATGGAAGCGCCGCCGTGGCCGTACAAGGAGAAGGGCTACCGGTGGTACCATCGGATGATCGACACGACGACGAAGCGCTTCGACGAGAACACGAAATTGATCAGCGTCGAAGGTAACATCGGCTCGGGCAAGTCCGAATTCGCCGCCGAGCTGGCGAAACGCCTGGAATATCATTACGTACCGGCGCCGCGCATGGACGAGGTCGCCTGCAAGAACGGCTACGGCATGGACATGCGCCAATATTACCATTTGTTTCCCGAACGCTATCAGGTGAAACTATTTTTGCGCCCGCGAACGACGACTATAGTTCTTCGACGATAGTTACTCGTTTTTTTGCAGATTTTCGACGAGGAGATGTTCCACGAGGCGCCCAAACATCGAAACGTCAACATCTACGCATTTCTCCAATACGCGCTGAAATTCGAGGCCTATTGCAACGCGTTGGCTCACATTTTGAATACGGGTACGATTCGCGGGGCGTAAAAACAAATTACGCGTCCTAGCCGACGACTAAACGGGCTATATTTCGATTTAAGGCCAAGGCGTCGTCATCGAGCAAAGTCCTTTTTCGAATATCGCCTACGTCGAAGCCATGTACAATAAGGATTTCCTGAGCGACGCTTGTAAGCGGCTTAATCCGCCGTTAATCCTCGGATATCTGTAATAAAAGTTATTTGAAATCCTAGTCGCCGAGTGGTATCCGAAATTCACGCTGCTCACTCAACAAGAATTGAAGCTGTATCCGCATTTGTACATCTATTTGGACACGCCCGTCAGCAAATGTTTGGAAAATGTGAAAAAACGCGCGATAGTGAGCTAGAGAAATGAATTTCGCGTCGTCTATCGCCTTTTATCGGGTATTTTTCGAATTTTCCTAGCCGCACGAATGCAACGGAAAAGTGATCGACTACGAATATCTGAGCGACGTCGAAAAACATTTGAAGAATTTCCTCGAAGGCGAGCGGTGAGTCGAAAATTTCCGAAAGTCCGTCGGCCGATGGGAAATTGTCTGTTTTTTCTCGTTTTTCAGATCGACCGGCGAAGTATTGTCGTTCGATTGGGCGGAGCCCGGCAACATGGATTTCGTACGAATTCAACGCCTCTATAGTTGAACTATAGTTGAACGAGGACTATAGTTGACGATCGTCTGTAGCTTATTTTTATTTTTCGTTCGCAGGTCTTGGACGATATTTATAAAGTGGACTTTTCGTTGGACAATTACAAAAGCGACAAGTTCGACAGTTGGAACAAGATCACGTTGGACAGTAAGCGATATCGATCGATTTATCGATTTTCTATAATATATCCGTCTATTTTGTTTTTCTCCTCTTATAGCCGGTTGGAACGATCTACGCCAAGTGTAAAACAAGATTTTTGTTTGTTTTTTTCCCCCGAAGCCTTTCGGTAGTATAATATTCTTCTTTATTTTCGCCGTATCTGATTCGCAGGTACACGGAAAAAACGAAATACGCCCTGTATCGATTTAATTGGCAGTGGTGGGAAGTGCCAGAGTTATTGCCCAACAAGGACGAGAAAACGCAAATGCGATACGTTATGGACAACGTAAGCGTGCTCTATAGTCGACCGGACGATGGTCAACTATAATCGTATCGATTTTTCGCTCGTTTAGATCGTCGGCAAGTATTGCGAAGGGTTCAATTTAAGTCGAGGCGATCCGTTGATGGGCGTGCTGTTCCCGAAGAACTACGGCTCGTTGGCGCGGAACAAGGTGTGGTCCGAGTGGACGCTGATCGACAACCTGTGGTCGTTCCAACCGGACTCGTGGTTCTACATCGAGTATCCGATGTTGCCGAATTTGACCACCGAACATTTCGCGCCGCGCAAATTCAACGTCGCCGATTTGGCTCACGCGCACCATTGATCGATTCCATCAGATTTAACGATTGATTTAGATATATATTTAGCGTTTGTTTTTATTTTAAAATGAAAAAAGTTTCGTTCATTCATTCGGTGCGCATTTATGTAAAAAATAAATAGATTCGTTTTCGATATAAAGTGTGGATTCGAAAATGGTCGCGATAAGCGTCGGCTAGCTGCGAAAACGCGCTCGTCGATTCGGCTTTAGCGTAAAAATGTAAATTGTAAATTGAGCCGTTCATCAAAAATCGTCTCGTAAGCTTAGGCTATCGATCCGTATAGACGTTAGCTTACGCAACTGTAGACGTTAGCTAGCGACTATAGAGAGCTAGCCGACGATTATAGCGAGTCGGCTTTCAACTATAGACCTCGGCCGAATATAGTTTCGCGTTCAACTATAGCTCGAAGTCGAGAGCGTTAGCTAGTAGCTAGCGAGAGCTTATTATATTTTTTTACGTAAGCTACTACGAGAAGCAACACGCCCGGAAAATCTCGGTGCGAGCAAATTTCGCCACTGGCTGTCGCGTGTTCCGAGCAAAACTAGCTAACAACACCGAGTGAAGCGTTTTTCCCCCCATTCTAGCTTCGAGTCGCTCTTCGGCGTTAATCGAGAGAGGCTCATTCGATTCGTAGATTCTTTTCGCCTCGACTATAGTTTCGTCTCGGATCTCCTCGTCCGACGAAGAGGAGGTTGACGAGGAGGAGGAGGAAGACGAAGAAGACTCGTCGTTCAAATCGAGATCGTCTATAAAAGGAAGAAATTTGAGCCCGAAGACGAGCAACAGCCGACACTATAGTCGACCTATAGTCGAACTATAGTTGGACGAATACTATAGTTGGACTCTATAGTCGACCGCTATAGTTGGACGATTTATCCCCCGGGAGAACCATGGTATCGTCGTACGCGTGGCTGAGATGCATCGACAAACGGTAAATCGAATTATAGGAAATTAATTGGAATTGTTTTGATCGAACGATTCCCCGGATCCCCGTAGGCGCTCGGCGGAACAAATTTTGCGCGCCGGCTAATCGCTTTAGCGGCTCGATTGCGAAACTATGTTTGTTTGTTGTTCTTTTCTTCGACTTTCAATGAGATTTATAAAAAACCCGCGTAATAATTGCTAAGAGAACTATAGTGCGGAAATTTTGCGCGGTAAGTCCGATGAGCGAACAACTATAGTCGCTGAACAACTATAATCTCCTCGCAACTATAGACGCTAGCCGATGATTTACATTTAGCTCGTTCCCGTCTATTCGCCGACGAGTATCGCGTTTCTGCCAGGATAATGGATTTTCATCCCTAATCTCGCTAACCCCGGGCTACACACGTGAATAAAATCGTCTTTTCGAAACACTTTCGCGCTCGGTTTGCGTATTTTTTTGCACCGATTCGCGCGTAAAAGCGTTCCGCCATTTCGTCGGCGCATTTTTTTCTTTATCTTCTCCTCGATTCCGAGGGCCGAGGGTCGAACGGAGAGAGGGAAATGGACTCCGAGTAACGAAACCAATTTATTCTTCCAATTCGGATTCTGATTTTATGGTACGCTCGAGACTCTCGGCTTCATACCGAGCTAGCTAGCTAGCTGGAGGATTTCGGCTCGTTCTTTAGCCGGCTTATTATTACGTGCTAATATTTTTTTCGATCGACGACTGGTCGAGAAACAACGTTGTCCAGTGAGATTTCTCGTTTTTTACCGCGAGTTACCGTCTCTAGAAACTTAATGAACAGGTAAAAACGAATTTCGGCCATTTTGCAAATCGTAATCGTCGAACTTCTGGAATTCTTTTTCGAATGGTTTTACTTAAATGAAATTCTCGAAGAATTTCCTCGAATTATTAATTTTCGAAATGTAGAAAGACTGTACAATATCTAAATCACGATTTTTAGATAACTATTTATTCGCTTTTTATTGCTTTTTTCGATTAACGACGATAAACGATTTTTAAAGTAGTTCGCAGCCATTTCGCAATTCAAAAATGCATAAAATGAGTTTTTTCAACTCGATATCAATCCTTTTTTTTAAATAAGTGCAGAAATTCAGAAACGAAGTCAACAATACAAACAACGTTTACATTTCGGCAGCTGTTGAACGCGAAAAAGGCAGAAAATCTCTCGTAATCTTTCAACAATCGAGCAAAATTGCGAAACTATCTGAGAAAATAAACTTCGAAGTAACGTTAAGTTGACGAAGTGCAAAATCGCTGTATACTTTCTCGACCAGCGATCGAGCGCTATAGTTCGTTCGTCGACTATAGTTATCCGAGGACTATCGTCATCAGTAATTTTTTCCGTCGACGGGTAATTAGAGTAATTTATCCGGAAGATTAATGTTTCATTCGACGCGGGTGCGTGTTAAATTGTTTTTCGATCCGAGTATCCGAACTCTAGTCGCCGCTGGACTATAGTCGAAATCGGTCTATAGTTCTCCTACGGTCGCCTAGCTACCGGTCGGCATCGAATTCGTGATCGATGGCCAGTGATTTTTTTTCGCTCGTTATTACTTTTTTTTTTTGAAGACCCGAAGAGCGAGCAACGTCGGAGGTGAAAATAATCGCTCGGAAACTCGGCCATTTTCCGCCGTTCGATCGTTTCAGTCGAGAATTATTGTACGAACTTAGCAACGTCGGATACTTCGAAGAATTGGAAGCCGGCATCGTATGTGAGTTGGAGAAGCAAAGAATCTCGCCGACTATCGCGCTTATCGGGCGATTGTAGCGAAAGAGTCCGGATTTTTCGACGATAGTCGGCGAGGGACCGTGTACAAAACGTACTGTACGGGCTTACTGTATTTTTTTAGTGTTTCGAGAAAATCACGCCAGTTGCAATTGGTTCGTGTTACTGTCGGGATCGGCGGACGTCGTAGTACGACCCCCGACGAAACGAAAATCTGTAAGTTTTCGCAACTATAGTTGGTCCTAACTATAGTCGTCCGGTCAACTATGTTGCCAACTATGATTCTCAATTGGACGCGATTAATTAAAAAATTTTCACATTTTCCATCCACGGCGTGGGCTGTTTCGCGTCGAAATCGACAAACGTTTGAGTGGGAAAAAATAAAAATTCTCGTCGGCCCATCATTTACAATTTTCAACGGATCGACGCTCGATGAATTAAAATTAATTATGTTCACTCGCTCTCCTCTCCTCTCCCCCCCCGGCTCTCCGTCCCTCGTTAACTCGGGCCGAAAGCCATCAGCCGAATCTTTTTTTTGTCGAACTAGTTTTCGACTCGATTCGCCGATAGACGGTGCTGGTTTTTTGTTATTTTTCCACGTTTTCAGGAAACAGTCCGCGTCTACACGTTGACGTCCGGCTGCACGTTCGGCGACGAAGCGCTGAGGAACGAACCTCATTCTTGTTCGTCGGTGGTCAAATCGAGGGCCAGGCTCATTCGAGTTGAACATCAGGATTTTAGAGCCATTTGGAGGGTAAGCGAGTTGCTCGGGATTATAGTCGCCGTGGGACCATAGTTCGGTAGTTAAGTACGGACTGTAATTGAGGGTCTATAGTTTTTGAGGTGCTATAGTTCGTTGTTGATGGACTATAGTTGAAATAAGACCATCGACTAAAGTTCCTCGCTCACTATAGTTTTTCACTATAGTTCCACTCTGTAGTTCTTCACTGACTATAGTTCCTCACACTATAGTTCTTCCACTGACTATAGTTCCTCGCTCGCTATAGTTCTTCACTCACTACAGTTCCTCGCTCACTATAGTTCTCACTATAGTTCCACTCTCTGTAGTTCCTCACTGACGTTAGTTCCTCATACTATAGTTCTTCGCTCTCTATAGTTCCTCACTCGCAATAGTTCTTCAATAACTTCTTCTTCAAGAAATCTTCTGTTTACTTTTTTAACCTCAAACAATATAATTTTCGTCGATTTTCGCATTGTCGACGAGTCGTTTCCAGTTTTGGCGCGATAGACGATGAAAATTAGTTTATAGTAGTCGGTTCGTCGGTTGAAACGTTTCCGCGCATTTTCCTAGCGAAGAAAAGCGAAAAACATCGCTGATTCAACTGACTTTCGCGCATTAAAGTCATTCATGCTTTTATTTATTTATTTTTTGTTCATTTCCATCGATTAGAAATCGATTTTTAATTTCCATCGCGCAAAATTTCTGTTAGATTCTCGGAGAGTATTTTATCCGCGTCATTTGAAAAGAAAATTTCGCGAAAACGTCGAAAATTCGTGAAGAAAATCGAATTCGAATTTTTTCATCGAAGTGCAAAATGGCTGTCAATTTGGATTTTCTTTGCAGCGATTCGAGAGCGAAATACGCCCGACGTTGATCCCGTTAAAAGAAATCGTCGGCGACTTTCTCGGTAAGCCGTTCGATATACAATTTAATATTCGTAATTAATAATCGTGACTCGAACTGAATTAATCCGTGCGCGAAAGCGCGCTAGCTAGGACGCGATCGGGCGCCCGAGTCGACTAGATCGAGCTCGTTCTAGAGTCGGAGCCGGAGGAATCGAGGGAGGGAAGCTATAGTCTCGGATTATTTAGAGAAACGTTGGCCGGGTCCTCTCGGCCTTTAGAAGCAATTAAGAAAAATGTCATTTATCCGCGACGAGGATAAAAAAAAAGAGTAGAGGAGGGACAAAAATAACGGGCGAGGCTCGAGTCGAGTCGCTTTTCTAGTTTTTCTCCTCCGTTAAACTCGTACCTTTTTCGTAAATATATTAAATTGCCGAGGACGAGGAGGGAAATCAATACGCGACGAGAGTAGTGAGAGTTTCGAGTGAAAACGAAATCGGCTTGTTTCGCGGCTAGCGAATTGCGCTCGAACCGTTGTGATTTGTAGCGAATTTCGTATCCGTACATCATCGGTTCGCCGCCGTCGAAGAGGACCGACGAGGCTCACCTCCCGAAAGGAGACGTCGTAGCGAGCGGCGGGAATTGCGCTGCGAATCGAGCGATATCGGGCGAAAATCAGTCGCAGCCGATTTGCTGGCTAGCGCCACGGCGGACATGGAACATCGGACACCCGATTTACTCATCAATCATTTAAACAATGGCATGGAGCGCATGTTCCTCGACGAGCCCTCGACGGCTGCGGGTAAGTCGGAGCGAGCTATAGTTCACCGGACATCTACTCGACATCTATAGTTCTCGGACATCTATGGTCCCTGAACATTTCTACTCGGCCATCTATAGATCCTGGACGTCTATAGTTCTACGGACACCTATAGTCGCTGGACATCTACATGTATAGTTTTCGGACAGCATCATGGACATCTTATCGGACATCTATAGTTTTTGGACAGTCTTTGACATCTATTATTCTTGGACGGACACCTTCTCGGACATCCGCAGTCCTCGTATATATAGTTTATTTTGGTCCTATGGACTCCCACAGCCTGTATCTAAGTGGCTGGTATTTTACACTATTCCTCGGACTCTTACCTAGAGTCAGGGAGGGATAGTACTTCTCAGGATTTTTGATGTTCCTAGCAGGGACACTTTCTGGAGATCTTCTGTCCTGATGGTATCATGTATAGATTGTACATACTTACTATGGTTTTTCGTAACTGCTCCAAGAGCGCCTATTACCACTGGTACAACGTTGCCCTTAAGTTTCCAGAGGCGTTGAAGCTCAGTCTTCAGTTCTTGGTATTTGAGGATCTTTTCTTGTTCTTTCTTTCCTATGTTAATATCTAGGGGACAGGCGATATCAATTATGAGCAGGGTCTTGTTCGCTTTGTCCACAACTACCAGATCTGGTTTGTTGATATATTGATATATACTCGGACATCTATTTTTTGTTCACCTATACGTCGCTGGACAACTGTAGACGTTGGACAACTATAGACGCTCGCCAACTGTAGTCTCCGCGCAACTATGCTTCGTTTAGATTCTCGCGCCGACGTCGAACCGGCGAATTTCGTCCGTAAATTCAACCAGCGAATGCCGAAAAAGTTGAAAGTGCGAATCGGCGATCGCGACTCGATATCGAAAGACGATCACGATCACGATCGGCCAATCGACGATATTGACGATATCGATCGGATCGATTCGCCGACGCGAATGCTGAAAGCCGATTTGACGATTTCGCCGCCGAATCCGATCGTACCGACGATCGATCAGCGCCAATCGCCCGAGAAATTAGCGTCGAGCGTCATCGAATTGAGCGATCGAATGGTACGTACGGCCGCTACTGTAGTCGAGTCTATAGTCGACGTGACTATAGTTCGGGTGACTGTAGGAATTATAGTTGTCGATTCGCTAACGTCGAAAAACTGGAATAATTCATATTCTTTTTCTTCGCCGCACCCGCTTTTTTTTGTTTCATTTTAATTATACGGAACGCGTTTTTACCCGATTCGACGCGCGACGGAGCCCGTTAAGGGCGATAACTTTGCTTTTCAATTACGTTTCAGTCGGACGAAAGTCGCCTGGCGCGCGCCGGAAGAGTGCTGAGAGCCGTCATGCTTTCGCGAACTCCCACGTTGATCAAAGATCGCAAATTCCATTTGGTCGTCTACGAGCGATGCATGATCGGCAGCGAGATGGTCGACTGGCTCTTGATGCAGACCGACAAGCAAGTGTCCGGCAGGACCCAAGCCGTGGGCATGTGGCAGGCGCTCGTCGAAGAAGGCGTCCTTATCCACGGTAAATTCGGCGAAATCGCGCCATTTCCGCGCGAGACGAGAATTTTGTCCAAGAAGCGCAAAATGCGTACATAAATCAATTTCGCAGCCATTTTTACATTTCGATGGACAACTTTTAAACCACTTTTTGCAATCATCGAAACGCAAAACGACCGATATTTCGTTTTACAGTGTCTCACGAACATCCGTTCAACGACAAATATCTATTTTACCGATGGGCCGAGGACGACGAACCGTCCGGGACGGTGGTCAAAATTCCCAACGTCGACGAACAGCGGAGGGCCGAGCAGGAATTCACGGCGGCCGTGACCACGTTGATGCATATCGGACCCGACGCTTTGTTTCGAATGATTTTGCGAAAAGCGTAAGTGATGAAACGCGAAATTGCGCGAAACCGTGCTAACGAAACAAATTTCGCGCTTCGTCAGGCCTCGAGAACGGTCGCCCGAAGAAATGGACGTCGTCTTCGAAGAACTGCTCAACATCAAAGCGCTGTCGCACCTGAGCACCATGGTCAAACGGGAGCTGGCCTCCGTGATGATGTTCGAACAGCATCAGCACGCTGGGACGGTGCTGTTCCTGCAGGGCGACGAGGGCAAATCGTGGTACATCATCGTCAAAGGGTCGGTCAACGTGCTTATTCATGGAAAGGTGCGTAGTCTATAGTTGCTGGTTCATTGATGTCTATAGTTGATGGCTCATCACTGTCTATAGTTAATTCATTAGTGTCAATAGTTGATGACTCGTCGTTGTCTATTGTCTATATTTTGTTTCGACGGCTTCTAAAAGATGTCACTGATGAGAAGTCGGTCGTTACTGATAAGTGCGCGATAACGAGTTTGAAAAACAAAAAACTTGCACCGGCTTCGTGCTGTTTCAGGGCGCCGTGTGCACGTTGCAAGAAGGCGACGATTTCGGCAAATTAGCATTGGTCAACGACGCGCCGCGAGCGGCGACCATCATTTTGAACGAGAACAATTGTCAATTTTTGCGAGTGGACAAACACGACTTCAACAGGTATTAGCCGATGGTACTCGAGCGTTCGAACTTTTAGTTTCGAAAAAGTTTCGCGATAGTGGGTAAAGCGAGACGCGAATTTTGTTTGTTTTTGTCTCAAGAATTCTTCGCGACGTCGAAGCGAATACCGTTCGCTTGAAGGAACACGGATTTGATGTGCTCGTGTTGGAGAAAATCCCGCTTAGAATTTCGCCCGCGGCCAACATTCCGAAATCGGCCGCGCCTCATAGGTGAACAGAATTTTATCGATCGATTAGAATATCGAAAATATAGGCTATATAGACGGTGAATCGATACGCTGATCAATCAATTTTTGCGCAGATATTCGGTGATGGCGGGCACGCCCGAGAAGATGTTGGAGTATTTATTGGAAACGAGAATCGATTGCGAACGCGACGAATCGATACCCGATACGTTCATGGACGATTTCCTGTTGACGCATTTGGCGTTCGGAATGCCCAGCAACGTTCTCTGCAATTCGCTCAGTCTCTATTATCACCAAAGTTGTTCGGTCAGCGCCAAAAATTTGTTTTTTTTTCAAACTGTCCAGCGACTATAGTTGATCCGCGAATTGATTTCCGCATTTTGCAGCCATTTTTTTTAATTGATTTCCCCATTTTGCAGCCATTTTTCGAAATTGATTTCCCCTATTTACAGCCATTTTAATATTTTGATTTCCTTATTTTGCAGCCATTATTTGAAATTGATTTCCCCATTTTGCAGCCATTTTTAAAAATTGATTTCCCCATTTTACAGCCATTTTTCAAAATTGATTTCCCCAATTTACAGCCATTTTATGATCACAATTTCCCCGCTTTGTAGCCACCCGCAAGTTCCGACGTTACGTCGACAGCCGATTCGCCGATGATTCATTCGAACGATCAAACTCTGATAAATCGTCGACGAGTCGTGATTTTCATGCAGCATTGGCTGCAAGTCGCAGGATTTACGTTTTTCTCGGATCCATCCGGCAGCGCTTTCATCGAAGTATACCGGCTCGATTTCGCTTTTTGCACTCATTTCACGCTTTCTAGACGCAAATTTTGCTCGGAAATGCTCGATCGTTCTATTTTCAGGAAATCTACTGCGCCGTCTTGGAGCACAGCCGACAGCAAACGGCGCTCGTACCGTGTCTTTCGATCATGGAGGGCTTGATGGCCGTGCGCGAGCGAGCCATGAGGCAAAATGCCCGCAGGGCAGCCGTGATCTTGGAGTACGGGTCGCCGAGGGAAATCGTCGATCCTCGCGCAGCCGTTGCACCATTCGACGTTTGTAAGTCGACTATGGACAACTACTGTCTATAGATAACTATAGTCATGATGGACAACTGTAGTCTTAAAATCTATAGTCACTGTACATCTATAGCCCTGTACAACTATATTCCCTGGACATGTATAGCCCTGGGCATCTATAGTCGACTATGGTCGCTGGCTCCGTAAAGAGTTTTTGCTCGTTCAGGTGTTTTCAAGGTGTTCAGCCCGGAGGGCGCGTACGTGACGCTGAAAGCCCGATTGGACAAGACGTGCGGTCAGATCAAGTCGATGGCCGCGCAGAAGCTGGGCTTGGGCGCCGGCGAAGATGTGGACTTGCTCGAGGTGAAGTCGAGCGGCGAGCGACACGTCTTCCGTTCCACCGAAATCAGCGTGCCTTCCATGTTGAGCCTTAACGGACAATTATTCGTTAGTTACAAAGATCAAATCGATACTATTGTAAGATCGATAGTTGATCACGAGAGTATAGTTGTTCACGTCTATAGTTGATCAGTGTCTATAGCTGATCAATGTCCACGTTGTGGTGTATAGTTAACGAAGAACTATAGTCGTCCGCCGACGATAGTTGATCGCCAACTGCGCGTTTCAGTCGCCGTTGATGGAACAAGAAGGACCCGTGGAGAGCATTCACAGTGCCACGTTGGAATTGCTGGGCAGCGCCGAACTGGCATATCAATTGTTGATCAATCATTGGCACTTGTTCGCCAACACGCACGAATACGAATATTTGTATCAGACGATCGGGCGCGATCGATTCCCGGGCCGAGTGCCGACGAATCTGGATCTGTTGTCGAGACGATTCAACGAGGTTCAATTTTGGGTCATCACCGAAATCGTGCTGTGCGCCAACGTATCGAAACGAGCGAATCTATTGAAGAAATTCATCAAAATCGCCGCTCAGTAAGTCGCTATAGTAGTTGTTCATCGTCTATAGTCGTCGATCGACCGTAGTTGCGCAAATTAGCTAGAGTCGTTCGCCGACTGTAGTTCTCGATCGTCTATAGTTGTCGATCAACTATAGTTGATCAGTGAATACGATCGTCCGCGGACTATAGTGTTTCATCGACTATAGTTGTTCGATAACTATGAAGGATAGTTGTTCAGGGGCCGTCTCTTTTTTTTCAGAGCCAAAGCTCACCAAGATCTGTTGACGTTCTTCGCGGTTGTGCTCGGCTTGAGCAACGTGGCCGTCGGCCGGCTGTCGCTAACGTGGGAGGTATATAATTTAGCTAGCTAAAAAAATTGAGCCAGGGACCGTCTCCTTATTTATTTTTTTCTTCTTCTTTTCGCTCGCGTAGAAGTTGCAAACGAAGTTTCGCAAGTGTTTCTTGGAATTCGAGAATCTCTTGGACCCGTCGCGAAATCATCGAGCTTATCGACTTATGGTTTCCAAAATGAAACCGCCGATCATTCCATTCGTACCGTTATTGTTGAAAGGTATAGTCTATAGTCTATAGTTGTAGTCGTCTTGCGACTATAGTCGGGTCGGTGAACGCGGATGGTCGAACGTACAGACTATGGTCGTTCTACAGTTATCGAGCGGCTATAGTCGTCCAACGGCTATAGTCGCCGGCGATTGTAACTACCATAGAAACTATAGTTCCGTTGAAACTATAGTAGTCCATTAACTAGTTCGCTCCGGACTATAGTCGACTATAGTTTGTCCGTTTCAGATTTAACATTCGCCCACGATGGTAATAAAACTTATTACGATGGTCTCATTAATTTCGAGAAGATGGTAGAAATTTGTTTTTACTCGACCTACTTTTTTGCGGTGGTGACCTACTTACTTTTTTTTCAAAGCACATGATTGCTCAAACGATGCGAGTGATAAGATATTGTAAATCCGAAGAGCTGATTGTCGATCCGTCGGTGGTCAAGAATTCTCAAGAAGCTCAACAATTGGTCAGGTAAAGTCGTCGGCTAGCGCGCGAAATTCGGTTTTCGAGCTCGCTATCGAGACGTTTTTCGATTTCAGAAGTTTTCGAGTGATCGACGATCAACGACGGCTTTTGGCTTTGTCGCAAAAGTTGGAGGCTCGCAAGGATCATCCCGGATAAGAAATTTTCTCGAATTCACGGATAAAAAAAATATGGGAGATTTACTAAAATAACTAACGAAATAAAAGAAAACAATCGCGAGGAATTAAAATCACGTTCTAATTAAAAAATTTTTCGCTCGTTAATTAATAATTTTTGTTCGTTATCCGGTGTCGGGTGTCTGTAATATGTAAATTTCGAGAGAATAAAGAGAAATTTATTAATTTTCGTGAATTATAGAGAGAAAAAAAGTTGGCATTTGAAAGACTTTTCTATAAAAAATATTGAAAATTATTTTTCTAAATTTTACACACGTGCAAAATGAGAATCAAATCAAATCAAAAATAATCGATTAAATTATCGAGATAAATCAACACTCGGAGAGAATTATTTCCTCTATCGATAGAATTCGTTGAGTTGTGCGCATTTTCCCCGATCCACGTTTTTTCTTGGTAAAGCAAAACTCGTTGGCCAGCGCATGAAATTTGTTTTTCGCCTGAACAATTAAGTCCTTTTCGATTTCACAAATTTTGTAGCGGTCGACGATAGAAAAAAGCTCGCATTTATTTTTTAAAGTTGATCGAAATGAAAAATGGCTGGAAATACGACGTAATCGATAATCGATAAAATTTATTGACTGATTAAAAAAATGAGATTGCATTACCACGCATCGAGATTAGCTTGCAGAAAACGAAGAAAAAAAAACAGTGAAAGACTAGAAACGTCGCGGCAACAAAAAAAATCGTGGAATGATACATAAAAAAATAAATCAACAAAAATTGAATCAATTAATCAATCAAAAATTGATCAATGAAGTAAAGCTTTCAGTTTGGCGGCGTTTCGATCTCTGAAACGGAGAAAATAAAATCGATAAAAATCGCTGGATAACTACAGATTTTTTTTCATACTTTTTCGCCGATCGCCGAACGATTTTCTCGTCGGATTTCGGTTTCGATTTTATTGATTCTCGCCCGTACGTCGAATAGACGGTCGATAAATCGATATGATTCGACGAATTTTTAATCGATATTTCGTTTTCGTTGACGTCCCGTTTTCGCATATTGTTGCCCGTATAGGCGATACATTTCAATTGCCAATCGCCGATCTCCTCGTTCCAATGCACGTAGCGTTCGATCAATTCCTGCA